>BMAO01031316.1:0-22733 GCA_019973975.1 Trichonephila clavata
CGATAACCGTATACAGCAATGAATTGTTCTCAAGATGAAATGAACCGTTGTGGTAGATAACGGTATACGCCAAGTATTACTCAAAGTAAACAGCATACAGTTAAAAAATAGTATATTAATTGTTTATAATTAACAGATAAAGTCATGAAGTCAATGTGCAAAAGCGATAAGATGATATGCTTATTTTCTATAGAAAAGTTCAAAACTGGTCTTTTGACCGGTTATTGTATATTTAGTGTTAAACTCCTCTATTTATCTTCCAGTATATCTCATTAACGGAAGCCCAGTGGCAGAGTGACTGCGTATCACGCTTCCACACCACAGGTCCGGGCCTCTATCCTCGAGCTGGGCAAGGTCGACTCATCCTTTCATCCTTTCAGTGGGACCATACATTAGTAACAAGCTTGCTTGGGGACGAAACACTGAGGGTTTTGCTTCAGACTGCTTATGCACCTCAAAACACAATGGTCACGTACACTGAGACGGGCACAGTAGAGCTTGGTCCTCATTGGCTGTTGCGACACTGAGTTTAGCTTAGTTTAGTAACAAGAGAGCTATCTCCACAGAAAGATTATTTCTTTATCAATTGAGAAATTCATATCTTTGTAGAAAGTTAAAAAAAATTATAAAGCGCTCCCTTGCTTAAAAATAATTAAACATAAATATGTCTTTCCTAGTGTTCATTATTTCCGTATATTCCCTTCATGTTTGTGTTACTTTTGGCTAAACAATGCAAATTTTTATCATGCTTATATCGCATTGGTGGCAAAAAGCATTTCTTCAATTCTTACTATTAGTTCACTCTCTCCCTACACACACACATACACACATACACACACACACACACACACATACACACATACACACACACACACACACACACACACACATACACACACACACACATACACATATATATATATATATATCTTGCTCAAATCTTCAATCGTTAATAAAATACTTTTCTATTCATCCATTCAAGTTCAAATACATTTTTTTAACTTGTAGTAGATAATACTTGATGTTAATTCGGTTTTTTCAAATATTAATTCATTAATTAAATTTGAAAAAGGAATATATAGTAACAAATAAAAATAAAAGCCTAACAGGATATATAAAAAGGGAAATTGTTCGTTGAATATCTGTAGCGCAGTGGATAGTACGTGCGACTTCTAATCGAAAAGTCGTGGTTTCGAATCCCACATGGGTTGGATTTCTTTTTTTCTATATTATTTTACTAGAATAATTAAATTTAATTAATGAAACACTAAGAAACAAAAAAAAATAGACCAACACCATATATAGAAAGGAAAATGGAAATTATAAGGGAAATCGTGTTCGGTTTTGTAATTAATATTATGATACTCTCATATGTATACACATATTTATATTAATTTTAACTATTTCATAAAAAGTAACTAAAATAAAATTTTTCTTTCATGACCTAAACAGGAATTCATTAAAATTTTTTTTATGTTATTTGTTCAATTCGACCTGCTGCAAGATTTCATATTCATTTCTTATTAAAGTAAATATTTAGCAAAATAAAAGTACGTATGAGTGATTGAATTAATAGTTTCAAATTTTTCTGAATTCCAAATAATGAAAGAGATTTTTAAGTTGTATTTTGAACTAAATATATATGTTTATTTTATGAATTATTCATTTAAATATGCAATGCATAAACTGTTTTTATCTATTTTATTTCCAAATAATTTTGTTTCTCAAACAATAATTTGATTTATTCCAGTACTGTTTGATAAATATATTTTTTTATTTTGTTCTATTTAAACTTCAGTAGAAAATTGCTGATACATTTCTCCATTACATGCACCATTTTCTTTTCTTTTATTTTTTAATTTTCTTTATAAACGATATATTTTTAAATATAATCCTATACATTAGATTAAATATTATTTTAAAATATATTTTTGATAATTTATATTAAAAAAACGAGCTCTAATCTCCGTAAAATTTTATATAATTGAACAAAAAAGCATAGCATTAATTCTGCATTTTAACAATAATAAAATTAAGAGATACGCAAACACCTATACCTTGATTTATTTTTATTGGAAATGAAGATTTCTCTTAGTTACTCATTCTTATTCAAAATTATTATCTTTTCAGAATTACTAATCATGTCCCCAGGCTGTCTCTCTTCAATTTAAGTATAATTTATTGTGTTTTTAATTAAGGATTTTCGATTTTCAAAGGAATATCTTAATTTAATTATTTTTGATTCATATTGTATGAAAAATGTATTTCAAAGAAAAAGTAAATTTGAAAAAAAAATATTGTATAAGAAAATTTAAATAACAAGTAATTGCAATTATATGCCTTGTTAGAAATATCATTGTTTCCTCAATTAAAAAAATGAGTGGAAACATAGAAGCTTCATTTATTTAATTGTTTTGGAAATATATATTTTTTAAAATATATTTTTATGTGATTCAAGCAAGGAAAAAGCGTGTGTGTTATTACTTTTTTCTCCTATTAACGCAAATTAGTAATAATTGTTTCTTGTAACATTTTATATACAAAAAAATGCTAAGGCGTTATATTATAAGCGAGTTTGCATAATTTTCCTTAAATTTCTCCTTAAAATATTACTAATTATTCATATTATGTTTAATATGAAAGAAATTTTATTGTTAAATAATTTTTTACACGGTATTTTCGTTTAAATTTCGGGTTCCTTTTGCAAAAAAAAATCGAATGCTATGTAAATTTTCCTGAAATTTAAATTAAAGAACAATGGAAAATTGAATACATAACTGCAAAAATGCAAAGGTTAGGTTTTTATATCAGTTTTTTTATAAATGTTACTATTAATCATATTTTAATTATATTCCACTGGTTAATTTTTGTATTATTTATACCAAATTTCTTTTATGATTTAAGGGTTTCTTACGAATTGCATTTAATGATATTTATTTTTGATGTATTTTATAAATAAGGTAATAATGATTAAATGGAATATAGTATAACTGAAATAAATATTTTTTCTTGATTTATATGTATACCTATTGGACTTCTTATTATGATTCTTTTACTCTTGCTTAAAAACTACACTGCTGGCCACCGTAAATGCAACACCTTGAAGGAAGCACGCAATAACATGAAATTTACAACAGGCATTAGCGGAGGTGAGATATACAAATGATTAGAATTTCAGCGCAGACACACATCACGCACGCCTGTGGCGCCACCTCAAAGCGCTATTTAATGCTTGGATATTTCGACGATTTCAAGTTCGGCAATTGTGTTTTTCTAGTAGTTTTTTCAAAAAACGATCAGTTATGTCTCGTAGAAAACAGCGATCAGCTTTTGATCAAGTATCCGAGTTCGACAGAGGAAGGATAGTACCCTACCTACATTGTGGATTATCTTTTACGGGAAATCGGTAGCCGTGTTGACGAAACCAAACAACTGTAATGCGGATATGTGACCATTGGATGAAGGAGGATACGCGGACCGATGTGGTCGATCGCATCCACCTCAGTCCACCACTTCACGTGCGGACAGGCAAATTGTGCGCATGACAGTGACGGATCGCTCAGTCACATCACGAACAATAGCACAGCACATTGAGTCTGTAACGCATCATTCAGTGTCTGCGCGATACCATTCGACGCCGTTTACAGCAGAATGGTCTGTCCGCAAGACGTCCATTGCTTGATCTACCCTTGACGCAGAACCACAGACGTTCTCCGCCGCCAATGGTGCTATGAAAGAAGGATGTGGACGGCAGAATGGAATGAAGTTGTCTTTACTGACGAGACATGCATCTGTCTGCAGCACCACGATGGTCAGATTCGAGTCTGGAGACACCGTGGAGAGAGGATGCTGAACAGCTGCTTTAGCCACCACCACACTGGTCCTGCATCGGGTATTGTTGTATGGGGCGGTATTGGATATCCCTTTCGCACTCCTGTAGTACGCATTGCCGGTACTTTAAACACCCAGCGCTACATCTCCGAGGTGTTGGAGCCAGTTGTCCTTCCTTACCTTCAGGGCTTGGCCACAGCCATATTTCAACAGGATAATGTGCGACCACACGTGACCCGCATTGTCCAAAGGTTCTTCGTCAATCACCAGATTGAATTGCTTCCCTGGCCGGCTGGCTCTCCTGATCTTTCGCCGACAGAAAACACGTGGTCCATGGTTGCTCAATGATTGACCCAGATTACACCCCCAGCTGTCACACCAGATCAACTTTGGGAACGTGTGGATGCTGCTTGGTTTGCTGTACCCCAAGAACACATCCAAAGTCTCTTTGAATCAATGCCGAGGCGTGTGGCAGTGGTGATCTCCAACAATGGTGGCTACTCTGGCTACTGATTCTGGCAGGATCCACACTTCACAGAAGTCTCTAAATTTAATCATTTGATACTTGGTCAACGTGTTATCTACAAAATAAATTTTGTTGCGCTATCCCTTATCTTTCTTGGTGTTGTATTTACGGTGGCCAGCAGTGTATATTAGTTGAAATTTAAATGTAAAATAAAATAGCTCTTAGAATGGATATTCTTAAATTTGTAAAACTTTTTTAAATATATCTTTGCCCCATTACTTTCTACAAAAATTTAAAATTTAAAATTTCATACCTCCTCTAATGCATGTTGTAAATTTCATGTTATTTGCGTGCTTAATTCAGGGTTTTGCATTTACGGTGGCCAGCAGTGTAATATTATAATTTATACTGCTTGTACACAATGTGGGAAGTTACACATTTTAGAATTTTAAAACTCTTCTTATTTACATTATTTCTTATCAATAATTAGATAATTTTTCTCTAAGTATTTTCATCAGTTTTAACAAGTAATAGTTTAAAAGCGTTAAACATGAAAAAAGAAATCTCTAACTAATTTTGTTGTTGTACGTATTTCTGATGTTGGTTGCAATGAAGATACGCTAATTGTTTTAACTCCCGGAGAGATCTAAACGCAGCATAGATGGAGAAGTCATAGAATTATTCTCGAAATAATGACAGCGAGTACAATTTACCTATATTAAGTTAAATACTAGAGATGACTATGTCGTGGTCCGAAGATCGCGGGTTGAGAGGTTTCGAGGAAGATAACCTGATCATAAAACATCTAATTTATTTAATCTTTAGGACTTTACGAAATACACTTTCAGGAATTACCTCTGGGAGCAACATTAAATCCTAACCCGTAATCATATAACTAAATTATGGAAGGTACTTATCTGGAGTGGTAGATGCATGATCCTTCTTGAAGCCTGATAGTATCGTCAGCTCCAAGTTTGGTTACCTAAACACTTCCTGGTAGATTCTCCGTCGAATATGAATCTTGATGCGCAAACACCAGTCTGTAACTCGGGATTCAGTTTAACGATCAACGCTTAGCCATTAACTCGCATACTAAATGCCTGGCACTTAAATAGTAGTTACCTTTTCATAAAATTAAGTCCTTTTTAACAGTGAATTTAAACTAAAATAACATTTAAAGAATAGTTTCCTCAAGAGGATTAGTAGGAGACCCGAATAAAACCCTTTACAACTATGCGATATGCAGACGAGACAAACTAAAGTGTAAGAATAAATTCGTACTTATCTGAGTGAGATCCATATCCTCGAACAAATTGAAAATCCTCTGTAATTCTGAGTTGTAAAATTAGCTACGAAAATATGGCATTGAAACGTATTATTGTGGCAATATCGTCCACAAACATCTACTTTTCTCTACTGGGTATTATAAGTTCAGATTTGCACAGCGGCTCACGGTCGGAAACGTCTTCGTTTACCGCTAATTTGCGTTGTTCACAACAACTTTCAAATAAACAGACTTGCATTACCTCAACCATTTCAGCTGTCATTGCCCGTATAGTAGTATGGAACGTTTTACAAACACAGAGCTGGCAGATATGCATCTGATTACGGATTGACAAAAGGACATGCACGATCAACAAAAAGATTGTGTCGCGGAAGATTGCCAGAGAGAGATGCACCTGAATATAAATCAATACGAGGTCATTGGTATAGTGAGGGACGAGGCCACGAGGGACTCCCAACATGGTACTAGGATTCCTTCGTACGGTACCCAACACATTTAGTCCCGGCATGAAAACATACCCATTGGATACTAAGGCCGTTGGATTGCGTAAACCTCCCTCAGTATGCTAATTACCTCGTAATGATCCATATTCCCTCAAATTGTGATGCAAATTAACAAACATCAGGTGGCCCGGTGCATCTACCTGTGAATACCTTTCGCGACATAATCTATCTGTTGATCATACATTTCCTTTTATCCATCCGTAAATCATGTGCATATCTGCCACTTGGTGTTTGTAAAATGTTCCATACTCCTCTGCGAGCGATGACAGCCCAAATGACAGCGGTAATGCAGGTCTGTTTACTTAAATGCTCTTGTGAACACCACCACCTAGCAGTGAGCGAAAACGTTTCTGACCGTGGGTTGCTACGCAAATCTGAATCCTTACAATGTCCCCTACTTCCCCTTAAAGTTTGTCCCTATGAACTTGTAGAGAAAAGTAAGACCTACCTTGTAGAGAAAGGTAGACCTACGCTGTAGAGAAAAGTAGATCCACCCTGTAGAGAAAAGTAGATGTTCATGGACGATATTGCCACACTAATACGTGCCAATGCCACGTTTTCGTAGCTACCTTAACACAACTCAGATTTGCAGAGGATTTTCAATTTGTTTGAGGGGTCTCATCTCATTCACGTAAGTTCGAATTTATTCTTACACTTTAGTCCGTTATGTCAGCATATGACTTAGTCATCTCTAGTCTTTTCGCTTAATATAGGTAAATTGTACTTGCTTTTGTTATTGTCATCATTCCCGAGCATAATTATGTGGCTTCTACGTCCATGCAGCTTGCAGCTCCGTTAATCAAACCAAATCTTCCAACTCAATCAACCTGAGAAGGAGATGCAACAACAAAGCTAGTTAGTGGTTTATTTTTACAAGTTTAACACTTATAAACTATTACTGGTTGTAAATGATGAAAATTTAGATCAATATTATTTAATTATTGACAAATAATAATTAAATTAAGAAAAATTTTAAAAATCCTAGAGTGGGAATCTAATTAAAATCTCCCACATTATGTACAAGCAGTATAAATTACATATTAATTTTAAAGCAAGAGAAAAAAACAGCATGAAAAGTCATATAAATATACATATAAATCAAGAAAAAAATATTTATTTCAATTATACTGTATTCCAATTAATCCTTATTGCCTTATTTAAGATATACATCCAAAATATACAAGGGGTGATCAAATGAAAAGGTACGAAACGACACGGTGTGTACAAATATAGACTTTATTCAAAATATACACCATAGGCCTGAGCACAACGATCCCACTGATGAACAAGCCGCAGGATTCCTTGTTCCCAGAATTCCTGTGGCTGTGACGAGACCCAGTCCTTCACAGTGTCCTTGAGTACGTCGTCCGAGTTGAAGCGCTTTCCTTTCAGGTGTTTCTTCAGTGGACAAAAACACATGGAAATTGCAGGGTGACATGTCCGGACTGTAGAACGGATCGTCCAACGTCTCCCATTGGAACTTGTCCAGTTCCATTTGTGCGACTCTGGAGACGTGTGGACGCGCGTTATCATGGAGCAGAACCACACCCTCCGTGAGCAGCCCCGGTCTTTTGTTCTTGATGGACCTGCGTAGGCGTCGGAGTGTCTCACAGTACACATCGGAGTTAATGCTTTTTCTGTGCTCGAGTAATTCTGTGCTGGCATCATTTGGACGCCGCTTTTTATAAGAGCTTTGCTCTCTCCTGCGCATGCGGGCACCCGCGCATGATCCGATCCCAGTCAGAGTCTCCAATGGCATCCCGAGATATCTCGCTACACTATCCCTTGGCGGAATATGCAAATACTTAACTGTTTCATTTTTATGTCGTTTCGTACCTTTTCATTTGATCACCCCTTGTATCATAAATTGCAATTCGAAAAAATTATTTAATTCATAAAATAACTTTTCATATTAGATATATAATAATATATTATAACAACAATTAATATATAAGAATACATTATATTTATAAAATATATTATAAAATCACTTTTGATCTAACATTAATTTAACATAATAAAATTATTCTTCTAAAATTTTAATTTTTTTCCATCTGCATCTACAATGGCATCAAGATAATAATATCGTTTGATCACTTCTAATCAAAACACGTGCTACTCAACGTGATTAAAAAAAAGTTATTTTTCTACTGAATAGTTAATACAGTGATATTCGTCCTTGACCCAATAATAAATCGATCTTATGGTCTTATGAATAGCAGTCAAATTATTAACTGATTAGATTGCATATTTTAAAATTTTTTATTTTTATTCTATTGATTGAAAATTGTTTAAAGTTTTGAAATACTATCGATTCACAATTTAAATCTTAAGAAGACCGACTATGCCCAGAACCGTGATTTTAAAAACTCGCATAAATGAATATTTTTTTCATGATATTTTCTGTCACTTCAGATAGAATATACACATAAAATTGTTTTCAGAATATTATTTCAAGAAAAATTATTTAAATGTAATTGTAAGGCAAAAAACTGAAGAAATAATCACATATTTTAAAACATTCTTCTTTCATGAAAAAGGATTCTATAATAAGAAATTTTGCCTGTATATAGTTAAGACGTATCTGCAGAGCCTCAACAAGGATTTTTGAAATATATATAATTTAGAACTGGATTTATTTTTATTTTAATACAGCACAGTAGAAAAATTTAACAAAAAGTAGGTTAGTACTTCAATTAATTGTAGCTCTTAAAAAAAGTGAATTTATATCAACAACAAAAAAATCCTTGTTCATACTCAGTAAAAAAGTCTTGATTAGAATAAAAAAAAATATTATTATCATAGAAGCATTTAACAAGGGTTGATCAGAAAAAAAGTTTACAAGTCGAATAAAGACATATTTATTAACAATAGACAGGAAATGCAAAAGGAAATTAAGAAGCATACGTGCCTATCACATTTCGACAAAATCACCAGTCTATTTAGGCATTTACCAAAAAGCAGAAACAACTTGTTTAACCCATCTTGGTAAAAATCAGGTCTCCGTTCACAATGAGTCAGGTCTCGGCGAATGTTTTCACAGCACTGTCTTGGAATATCGCAGCACACCAGAAACGATATGGTGTACGCTACCAGAGCTCAGTTCCAGGTATGACAAGATTTCACTCAGAGTTACCCGTCGATCATTTTGAATAATTTCTTCAATTCGTGTCGTGTTGATTTCTGTCGTTGAAGAACTTGGCCGGTCGCTCCCTGCCATATTGCGGTTTTCAACATCCTGTCTGCCTGATTGAAAAGAGCGTTACCAGTTCGCTATATGTTGTCTGCTCATTCCGTTCTGCTCTCTCAGATGCGGACACATTCTTTCCCATAAAATCGAATCATATCTCACACTCCCAAACGAGACCAATTTCCTATGCTCTTGCCATTTCAATCGTCCTTAACCATCCGGGAACTTTCCCTACCTACCCACAAACCAGCTGCATGACAAGTAGCGCCATTTGTCTCCACTTAGAGAAAATAAAATTTCTCCACAATATATAGTTTTCAAATGCTGCGGCTTGAAATCTTTTTTTCTGATCATCCCTTGTACATTAAAGAAAGAAGTTTCCAAAATATGTTAATTATTGTCGATTTTTTTGTGAAAAATATTGCTTAGTTTAAATAATTTTTCATGGTAAAATAAGAACCATAACTCTAAACATACCATTACCGGTCAAAAGACTTGTTTTGAACATTTGTATTGAAAAAGAAAATATTTTATCGCTTTTGCACATTTGACTTCATAACTTGTTCTGTTAATTATATACAATTAATATACTATTATTTAGTTTATTTTTATGTTGTATATTTTAGTAATACTTGGCGTATACCGTTATCTACCACAACCGATCATTTGTCCGGGAG
Organism: Trichonephila clavata; assembly: GCA_019973975.1. NCBI lineage: Eukaryota > Metazoa > Arthropoda > Arachnida > Araneae > Nephilidae > Trichonephila > Trichonephila clavata. The sequence continues at coordinate 9,953 of BMAO01031316.1, forward strand.
AACAGTTCATTGCTTTATACGGTTATCGGATTAGAAATTATGATGTACATGCGCTTCGCCATATTGTATTTAGTTAGTTGCACATTTCTGTGAAGACTCCTTTTGCTTAGTTAGTTTTATAAAAATAACTGTGAATTAAGATTTCAAGTAAGTGCCTAAAATTTTAGATCGGAAGTAGCATTTTAGTGTAAGAAAAGGTAACAAAATCTAAAAGTATTGGTAGGTAGTGCTTATATTTCATTTTGATAACTTTACTCCATTACTAACGCAGGTTTCTTTTTACCGAGAAGAATGTCGAAACTATCAGGATAGTACAAGTTCTTAGATATTATAAATAATATAGGCGAAGAGTTTCTGGAAAATGATGAAGATGAATTTTCTGAAAATGAAGATATACTGTCCGGATATAATAATGATGCATTAGATAATGAGCTTGAATTTTTAGTAACTAACGATGAAGAGGGAAATACTTTGAATGTATGTCGTAGAAGAAAAAGAAGATTACTCTAAAGTTTTGAAGAAGAGATAGGAAAAGAATGAACAGCATGTTGCGATTGGTGGATCTATTTGGAAAGAAATACAAATAGGTGATACATTTGGAAGATCACTACTTCACAACATTTTTAGGCAAAAAGTAGGTGCAACAGGATATACGAAGCATTATATTATGAATGGTTAAGTTAGGAGAACATTTTCGTTGATAACTGACTACCATGTTATGAACCATATAAGAACATGTACAACAGAAAAAGCAAAGATTCGGAAACTATTTCAGGAGAAATTAGACCTGATTCATCAAATAGCGAGGAAATATACCACAAAATCTAAGTCTTGCAGGTAGCCTCTCCAAGTATGCTTTGATATTCTTGATTTAACTGGCATAAATATCTGGATTTTGTACAAGCAAACCACATGAGAAAACATCTTGAAACCAGTTTTTTCAACCAGTTAACATTAGAGCTTGCCTCAAATTTTCGAGAAGCCCGTAAACAACCAAAGGCAGAAAAGAACAAATACGAAAAGAATATTGCCTTAATCTATTATAGATTCTTATCAACGTCAGACATGTCAAATAAGATATTTTAACGAAAATAAAACCATTAAAATTTGTTCTAAATGTGGAAAATTATTTTGCGGAAAACGTATGCTGGCGATGAACATTTAATTAAAAAATTTTATTCTTTCCGTTTGTAATAGAAATCGACAACAAACATTTTTGTTTAGTGATAATGAAGTTATTTTGTTTATTTCCTTCCTGTACTTATGTTTTATCCATTCAATCAGAAAATATAATGAGCGGTCGTTTGACCGGCTATAGTATAACTAGGTATGTCTTATGTATTGGTATGTTCAGCGTTAAAACAATTTTATATGTATATTCTGTTTCAAGTGACACATAAAACATCAAAGCAGTTATTTATCATCAGCATTTGAAAATATCACCGTCCTGAATGTAGTCGGATACATTAAAGCAACTACAGTACACCGAAAAAAATACAATTTATATATTTCCATGCTAACTTGTGTGAAAGGTACTTAGTTCTACCATTATTAATGACACAACATTAATTTATCATTTAGTTGAATTAGCTTAAAATAATTTATTATAACAAGCATTCAAGATAAAGTCTCTTTTAGAAGCAAAACAAATATAAAATGTGAATTTTGCTAGTCAAGATTACGCTTAGAAACTGTCATGCATTTTTCTCTCTCGTAGAGTGCACAGGTGGTTAGACTAATATATATATTTAAAAGCTTTTCCTCCATATTTTACAACGCATTTCTTCTTAGCTCAGCACCCCTAAGCATAAATTCTTTTTCCATCGCCTATTATCCAGGGACTTAAAAAGGAAACAAATTTCACACAAGACGTCGCTCCATCATGATTAGGCGTGATAAAAAAGATTTTTCGAGTAAACAGTGCCACTCTAAATGACTTAAACCTCCCTCTTGGACCCTTGACAGTGATTCGAGAAACAGCTCTGATCCGCCCGTAGGCTTTCCGTTATGGCAACTGCCGAACTGTCAACTTCAAGACCTAAATTTGCTTTGACGATCGAGATAATGGAAAAATATTGATCCTCTACCTGTACTATGACATAGCAAGTTTCCGCTTTTCATAATCTCTAACCTATACTAATATTTTCGGAAATTGTTGTAGTGAGAAGAGAAACGTTTTCCATCTTCCTGTGTTGTGAAAGATTCGCCGACAGGCGCATGACTGTAAGGAAATTACGAAATGGGGAATAATATATGTTGATATCTATTTATAATTCTGTTGGGATATTATGGAACGAAAGCATGCAGATTTGGTAATGAGAAGTAAATGTTTTGATACTGATATCTGAGCATAGACTCGGATACTTATTTGTTGCTATTAAGTAGAAATCATTTCCTGTCGGACAGGGAATAAATATTTGGAAATGTAATGTTTATGCACAGTTAGAAGGGAATAGAGAGAATATGTTTGTATTTTCCCATATTTGCAAGAAAGAACGTTCATAATTAAATGTAGAAATTTTAGTATTTGAATATAGGATTTTTTTGCTGCCTTTGAGTATAAAATTTTTTGGAAAAAATCATATAAGGTGTTAAATATTTTACTGCTCACAGAATTAGAATTTTAAGACGACATTTCTATACGTAGATGGAAATAGAAGGGTATTCTTTCTCTTTTCTGGCAAGGATCACGGAGTCGCTAATGTGCAAGAGGCAAAGCGTATGGTGAAGTGATGTTTATTAAAATTTCAAACTTTTCGTTTAGATTACAGTACGTCATTTTCATACTATTTCCTCCTCAAGTTCGTTGACTTGGAGATTTCGCAGATAGCTGAGGTTCCCGGGCGAATCTGAACGCAGAATGGATGGAGAAACCATTCAATTGGACATGAAATGATTATAAACAGTATTCGCAATAATTTACTTTTTTATGTTTAAACGTTTGAAATGAGTACGCGATATAAACAGATAAGTTAAAGGGTAAGAATTAATGGGAAAAATAGAAATCTTTCAAGAACTTCAAATGTTCATGTAGCTAAACAACTATAATTCAGAAACTAATTAATGTGGCAGAACTGTTCCCATATTATCTACTATTCTCTATATAATCTTCTATATAATAATCTATCTCAATTTGACTATTTAAGTATATATTTTTGCGAATTTTTTTTAAATAATGATTTTTTAAAATAGTGTAAATAATTTATATCTGGATGTGTAATACGTTTTTTTCTCTATGCCAGAGTTTCTCAAATTGTGTGTGAGCCCCGTACGGGGGCGTTATAACCTTACGTGAGGGCGCCAGTATATCGAAAAGTAGAAAATAAAGGATTAAAATATTAATTTACTGAAAGAAAGCAAAAAATAAAATACATTCTGAACTACGAAAAGTAACATAATACTCTCTCAAGTAATTATTACTTAAAGTAACATATACAAAACTTAATACTTATATTGATTATTTGTATAGTTTTATAATTAAGGTCGTATATAGCTTTAGCATTAAAGATTATTATTATATAATTCAATACATTATCGTTGTATAGGAGGGGTGCATTATGGAAATTCTGATTGAAATTTAGTACGCCAATATTGAAAATTTGAGGAGCACTGCACAATGTTGTATTTATTTTATGTTAAAATTGTAATTTACGAGGGTTATTTTTTAAGTAAGGTTCTTTCGCACATATAGTTCCCTTGTTCGTGCGTGCGCCGCAACGAGTCTCTGCGTCACTGACCAGCATACTTTGCGAACACACTTGCGCCATTTCCAGCTCTGTAGCAGTCGTGTAAGTTTCGCTGTGCGTTTTTAAAATGTTTAAGGTGATTGAATCACACGACAAGGGGGAGATAGGTCTGTTATCCGTTTTTTGACTGCGAGAAAAATGTCGGCTGCAGACATTCATCGTCAGGTAACAGAAGTTTATGGCACTGAAGCAAAGAGTGACAGCAGAGTTCGCAAATGGGTTAGGAAGTTTACAGATGAGAGCCTCAGACTTCTCGAACGACTCGGGACTTAATCGAATCTTTTGGCTGGAAGGATTTGGACCATGCACCATACAGCCTCGACCTTGCTCCCAGTGATTTCCACCTTTTCTTGTACCTCAAACACAGTCTTGGCGGGAACCGCTTCAGTGACAGCGAAGAAGTGAAAGCGACCGTGAACTCTAGGCTGTCCGACCAGGCTGCAAACTTCTTTGAAGATAGTTTTAAAAATTTAGTTCTAAGGTATGACAAGTGCATTAATAAACTGGGCAACAATGTAGAAAAATCGGCAAAAGTATGTACAATCCTAAAATAAAGGTTTTTTGAAACAAAATATTGTCGTTATTTTTTTAAAAACAAATGGACCTTACTTAAAAACAGCTTTCGTATATTCGCAAGCAACGCCGTTCCTTACATTATAATGACGACAGAGTTGGCATCATTTTTGACGACTTCGTGACCCTGGAAATTAGTGGATATAAATGTACTAATACCGTGATCTATGACGCAAGCAAATTTTTCGAGAAAATCCGTAAGACATATAAACGGAGAGTTGCTCGCTGAAACTGAGTTATTCTTGTTTTGACCGTTACAGGGTCAGTATTTTTCTGACTAGCGTTTAATTGGTGTTGGTTTGATCACGAAGAGTCGATCAGTGAATAGTACTTCCATTGGTTGTTGAGTAGAACGAGCGAGGGCTTGTGAATAATCTTTAATATATTTGTATTTTAGACACTGATAATTGTGTGTGAATGACGTAGAAGGTGGGAAGGCCTTCAGAGATTTATTCTGCAAATGTAGCTGCTGTATTTCAAGGATTGTTTTTCGAAAATAAAATTTACATCGTTGCTGAATAACTATCGTGCTCTTTGCAACTGATTTGCATAAAATTCTCGAACCCCGATGGTGATAACGTTTGGATAGCGGGTAGAGTTTTTCTGTTACCATTTAAAATAAATCAAAAAATTTTTTTAAAAAAAATAATAATTTTCTGGTTAATGGAATTGTATAGAAAAAATTATATTATTTATTCTCCATAAAAATAATTTTACTGATGCAGAAAAAAAGTTTCCCAACTGTTTAACTTAATAGTCTTATCAAAAACATGCGTTGCCTTTGTTCTATATTCTGCAAAATGTTTTTATTTTTACTGTTTCATAATGCTGTTCTGTAAAAATTAAAGGATTCAGGAGTAAAGGGAACAAACATTATGATAGCAAATCATATTTTATGTTACTAAAAGGGGAATTCAAAAAAAGAATTTCAACAAAAAGTATAATAAAAAAAATAATAATACAATTTTTTTTAAAAAAAAAACCTTTTACGTTTAATTTTTTCAATATTTTTAGTGGTGTACGTGATATATTATTTGTCAACAACGAATACTTGTTCTGGGAATTTAAAGAAATCATATTTGGTAAAGATTTCTTTTAGTTTTCCGATAGTGATTAGCAACTATGAACTTGTTGAACTTCTGAGGAGGGGTCGAGTTTAATCTTATATTTTTCAAGAGTACTTTTCCGGATTCTTCTTCAAAACCTTTTCGAAACATTTACAACAAGCAATTTCCTAAAATGGCGTCGGATGTTACAAAGAAATGGATAACCCACGAAAGAAAAACAGAAAACCTTTTAGCAAAGCTGTTTTTGTCAGCTGTCAAGGTGGGTTTTCCGCTCAACTTTGACTTATTTAAGGGGTCATCTTTCTCCAAACAACGACGCATAGCGTATGTTCTTTAACCTTGAATTTAGAACTTTCTTTCTTTAGAGTAAATATCTATGGATCATTACTCTACTTCAATCCATATTGTTCACTTATTTATATGTGAGGTATTTTATATCTTAAGTAAATAAACAAAAAAATTAACGAGTTATTTTTCAAAGGTGAAAAAACAAAAGGGAAATAAACTTTGAAATGGCTGTTTCTGAATTATTATATCGGAATAAAATAATTATGGACATTTCTTAAAAGGTATGCATTTAATAATTGCACCGATCCTAAGAACATTAAACACTGAACAGAAGTAGATTATTTTTATGAAAAGATCTTATAAGCACATTAATAAAAGAAATAATTAAGAGATATAAACAAGATAAGTTCGAATGACACGAACAAGAAAAGAGAAGGAAAGAAGGAAGTCAAACGAAAAGCACAAAACAGGGAACTAACCTTGCCTAACCTGGCTGCATGAGATTTTGATTTGATTTTTATTAACTACACACTTTTGAAGCTGCGTGATGGCTGTGTGACAGACCTCAAAATTGTGAACATTGGACAATTAAAGAGGACTGCACTCGAGCTCTGACACCTACTCTCCAAACTTCCAAGCCTCACCAAAATCTGGTTCTATAGGAAACGATTATGATATACTAGTACTTATCCGCTGTGATGATTTCGCCAAGATTTAGAAAGTTGCGATTGATCAAACCAGCTGAAAAACATCGAACACAGTTACTATAACATTTTTCTAATGGAGTTTTGGTTTCGGATAATGTAGAGTTTTGCCCGCATCAGGAACTGCGCTGATCGTCATCAATTGTGGTATATAAAACCCACTTTTCGTCACATAGTACAATTCGGTTGAGAAACGGATAGTTCTGGTAGGGAAGAAAAAATGTAGAAAATGTTTCAAAATGATTTTTTTTCCGTTCTCATTGAATTTACTAGAAACATATTTATCCATTGCTTTAACTTTGCTAATCACTTTAAGGTGACAGGAAATGGTTGTCAATCACTTTAAGGTGACAGGAAATGGTTGAGAGAAACAGTTACGCCTAGATCTGCGTAGTCTCTAACAGTACTGCAGGGATTTTTCTCAAATATCGCTCGTAGGACTTTGTTGTTTGCAACTGTCTCCGGTTTTTCCCAGTATTCATTTGTGTGACTTCCGTCATCAGATTCGTACTTTGTGTACCATCGTCGAATGGTACGTTTGCTTACTGAGCCTTTCTCCAAATGCGGCATTGATGTTTCGGACAGCTGCTTCAGCATTATGATCACTCTCTTTCCCCCACTCATACAAAAATAATACTCTAAAAAAAATCTCGCGAATTCCTCCTATTTTATTAAATATATAAAAGTATTATAAAAATTACAATATTTTTAATTAAACATATCAAATTAAATAGAGCAAGGGATTTTAGCTTTAAAATGATATGCTGCCTGTATAAATGTACCGAAAAAGTCTTATTAGAAAAAAATTATCAAAACCACACTGGTGCAAATCGGGCCTTTCGTATGTTTCGTATTATACAAATTTGGAAAAATTTTGAACAGAATTAGCTAGCAAATTAAGAATTACATATTACTTCATCTTTATTCTTTTATCTCTCTGCATCACATGGCGTATGTCCAATAATCCCCAGATCTAATCTTAATACTCGTACGTATTAATTGATTTTATATTTAATATTTATATTTTGTTTTTTGCATTTTACTTTTAACATAACACTTATTTCTCACTTTTGAATATCATACTGGGTCCGGCTTAATAACCTCCCCTGTTTCAAAAGGCAGTTAAAAACAAGCAAAATAAGATGCAGAGAAAAGTGTTTTATTTATGAACAACAAATACGATGCCATTTTATATTAATTGGTTTTAAAAAAATTATTTCCGCTAAATGCCGTCTTCCAAGGTTTCGATCATGTGACAGTAGCGATTTGAAGTAACCGTTACCATTAGTTTATCTTCTTCGAAAAATTAAGGACTCCACACACCAAATTCAGCAACGGTGCACCAAATTGTCACAAGAGGACTGTGAAGTGGTCGCTGGTGAAGAAGTTTAGTGTCTTCTGCTGCCCAGTAGAGAAACTTTTGTTTATTTACAGAGCCTGACAAGTGGAAGTGGGCCTTATCAGACGAAATTAAAACAGCACCTGAGGGAATGTTCTGAAGAACTTTCGAGAAAGACTTCGTCAATGTACGACCATTGAAGAACGCCATTTATCAGACAGAATTTTAATACCAATTAATGTAAAATGGCATTCTATTAGTTGTTCACCGGTAAAAAATTTTTTTCTATATCTTGCTTTGTTTGTTCGTAACTGCCTTTTGAAACAGGGGAGGTTAATTTCCCGGACTCTGTATGGTGAATTCTTAAAAAGCAATTCTAAGGTAAAAATATAAATAATATAATCACTAAAAAATTGACTGAAAATTTAAGAACTTTTCAGTTTTTTTTCTCTGATGGTGCTCAATTACACCATACCCTTATGGTGCTTACACTATTTATAAGCATTTATGGAAACATTGTTTACTACAATGACGTTCGATAACACTTGCTATAGATTTCACCACAAATATTTCAATTATTCGCTATACGAACATAATGAAAAGAGAACATCTGACAGACTGAATTTTTTATGTTAAACGATGCTAAAATAATGATTTCTTCTTCGAGAATTTATTTTCGCCATAACTAAAAAGTTTCAGTAAAATACGAGTGGCTTTTAAATGTAAGTTTGAGGACTTTTCTATGATGCTATATTACTGTACTGTTATTTTTCACACTAATTATATTCTATCATGATTACCTTTATTTACATTACTATGAACCACTAAATCACAACATTTTCTTGTGGATTCTTTCAAAACTTCTTCCTTGTGTTATGATAAGAAAATGTGGCTTTAAGCCACTATACATATTAAAAATTCTTTCATATTTCATAGTAACAACAGTAACAAAAATATAAAGAAATTCGGTAAACTTATCTACATGATTATTTAGTATTTATTTTTTTTCATTCATATTTTTTACCGCTAATTTTTTTTAAATAACTAATCGCAAAATTAAAATTTTAATAAATAATAATTATTTCAATTATCCTTTTTAGTTCTGCAATACGAGGGATTAATTTATTAATACGAGGGATCATCAGAAAAAATGATTACAAGCTGCAGCATCTAAAAACTACATATTGTGGAGAAATTTTCTTTCCTCAGACTATATATAGAGAGAGAGACAGATGGCGCTACTTGTCATATATAGCTGGTTTGCGGGTAGGTTGTGAAAGTTCTCAGACGGTTCAGGAGGATTGCAAAGGCAAGAGCTTAGGAAATTGTCCTCGTTTGGAAGTGCGAGTCGTGATTTTATTTTTATGAGTAAAGAATATGTCCGCATCTGACATTCAAAGCCAGATTGGAGAAGTTTATGGTGAAGAAGCAATGTGCAGGCGACATGTACCGAAATGGTGTCACTCTTTTCAATCAGGCAGATAGGATGTCGAAAATCACAATATGGCAGGAAGCGGCCGGTCAAGTTCTTCAACGATAGAAATAAACACGGCACGAATTGAAGAAATGATTCAAAATGATCGATGGGTAACTCTGAGTGAAATCGTGTCAGAACTGGGACTTAGCTATAGTAGCGTGCAGCATATCGTTTCTGATGTGCTGCGATACTCTATGACAGTGCTGTGAAAACATCCGCCGAGACCTGGCTCAATGAACATGGACCTGATTTCTACCAAGACGGGTTAAACAAGTTGGTTCTGCGTTCTATTAAATGTCTAAATAGATTTTGTGATTATGTCGAAACGTGATAGGCACGTATGCCTTTTAATACCCTTTTTAATTTTCTGTCTATTGTTAATAAATATTTCTTTATTCGACTTGTAACATTTTTTTCCCTGATCACGCCTCGTATACATAGTTTTCAATTAGTAGCTCTATAATAAGAAATGAGGTTAATTTATACCATCGAACACTTTCATGATATCAAAAATATTGCCAAATACTGCTATACACAACCAATGAAACCATTGAACATGATAATAATAAAGATGCTGGAATTTTGATTTGGCTAAATAGGTCGAAGTACAATATACATACCAAAATAAGATATAATTTTATCTCTGAAATAAAAACAATAAAAGTAATTGTTCTAAATACTTACCAATAGTTTTTAAAGAAATAAACAGTCTTATATAATTTTATATCTGTATAATTTATAATATAAAAACATAAATGTTATTATTTCCTTTACTTTACACCTTCTATTCAGAACAAGTGGATTACTTATTGCTTCAACGAAAATCGGAAAGTCTTTTACTATAACTTATTTATAACACTCTAGGGGGTTAGCAACTAATATTCAAAAAGATTTTTAACTTAAATTGCAAAGTCTTTTAATATTGCAGGTTATGAGTTAAAAGCTATTATCGTTAAGTTAGTTAAGGAAGACCAGATTAAAATTCTGTACTCAACGCTCAATTTAATTTGAAAATTGAAACAATCTGTTTTAGACGCATATTGATAACATTTCGTTTATATTCTTAAGCAAGTCTGGAGTAATATATTTAACTTATTTATAATTAAAAATAGTTTACTCAATAAATTTAGAATTCATTAAAATTCAATTATTTTCTTGAGATCTTTTATCTATTTGTTTCGAAATGTATAAAATAATCTTATATATCAGAGGTCAACAATCTTTTAGCTGTTGCGTGCCAAGCCAATCTACCCGTATGATTCAGGGTGCCGTACAGTAGGAAATATTTCAAACAATATGATTTTCATGGCAATGCATATAGAGTTAAGGAAAAGAGTTAAAAAAAATAGTGATTTAAAATGTTATTGCATATTACGCATAATTTAAAGATATTTTTAGCATACAAATATATATAAGCAACATAAAATATAACTATTTCTTTAATTGTAAGTCAAAAAATTAAAATTGTATATCATGTATCATGAATCTTATAAACATATATTTATTAAAATAAGAAATCAGCAACATAAAAAAATAAATCATTTTTTACTATAGTTTAGTTGAGTGCCATTGAATATGGTGCCTTGTGCCAAACTTGGCACTTATGTCATAGGCCAGCAGTTTTTAAACTGTGGGGCGTGCTCTCCTAGGGGGCATCATAATTCCATGGGGGGAGCAAAAAGTCGAAAATTAAAGAATATTTTTAAAGATATTAATTTACTGAAAGGAAAAAATAAATACATTCTGACATAATAAAAAAATTACACATTTATACTGGTATAATATATTCATAAAAGCATCAGTACTGTAGAATTTATTTGGTAAATAATTTACCAGTTCTAAGTTAAGAGCAAGTTTATATTTACCGGTGACTCCCATAGGTTTGTCCTGCAGAGCAAAGTTTTTCAAAGGAAGGTTTAACGTTAGAAATGAAACTCTAAGTTCTTTTTTTTTCAATTCCTACTATGATTTTTTCACGCTCTCCCTACATATATATAATTATATATCTTGTTCAAATTTTCAATTGTTATTAAAATACTTTTTATTCAGCCATTCAAGTTCAAATTCATTTTTTTAAACTTTCAGTGGATGACACTTGGTGTTAATATATTTTTCAAATATTAATTCAATAATTAAATTTAATTTTTTAATTTTAAATTTATTTTGCGCTATTTCTGACGAAGTTAGAACTAGCTGCAACAGGTGGTGGCTGTAGGCTTTTCTAACGAATTTTTTTCTTAGGTTCAAATACTTATTTTTTTATTCATCCACTCTCCTTCCAATACATTTTTTAAACTTGTAGTGAATGACACGATATAAAATTTTTTTTTCAAATATTAATTCATTAATTGAATTTAATTGACTAAAATAAAAACTTCCTTTGTTGTACTAAGTAGGAATTGACTTATTTTTTTATATTACTTGTTCTATATTAGCTGAGACCTATATTTTGTCTTCAAGGGGCCAAAGCAGAAAATCTCGCTCCACAAAGATAGGATGTTGGAAATGGTGAAAGTATACGAAATGCTTTTATTTTCAGCGTAAAAATTAGAAAGGCCAAATAGCACCTTACTTATCCTTTTACTTAAAAGTGACTTACTTAAAAACTCAACTACTTAAAGTAACATATAGAACTTAATACACATCTTAATAATTTGTATGATTTATAATTACGGTCGTAATTGTAGTTTTAGCGTCAAAGTACATACTATTGCATTTAATACATTGTTAGTGCATGGGGTTGGACGAGCTGAGAGAAAACTATGGTTGAAAAATGGGTTGCAAATATTTAAAAGTTTAAGAAGCACTATCATATGCTTCTGACGTATGTTATATACTATATTGGTTGTAGTTATATATTCAGCATAGCTAGTTATTCATATTGCTTCCAATTCAGATTTCTGCAATGTGCAACAACGTATCTTCTGCATCATATTTCTGCAATGTGTAACAACGTAATTTCTGCATCATATATCTGCAATGTGTAACAACGTAATTTCTACATCATATTTCTGCAATGTGTAACAACGTAATTTCTGCATCATATATCTGCAATGTGTAACAACGTATCTTCTGCATCATATTTCTGCAATGTGTAACAACCTAATTTCTGCATCATACATCTGCAATGTGCAACAACGTATATTCTGCATCATATTTCTGCAATGTGTAACAACGTAATTTCTGCATCATATATCTGCAATGTGCAACAACGTATATTCTGCATCATATTTCTGCAATGTGTAACAACCTAATTTCTGCATCATATAACTGCAATGTGTAAAAAACGTATATTCTGCATCATATTTCTGCAATGTGTAACAATGTAATTTCTGCATCATATATCTGCAATGTGTAACAACGTTATTTCTACATCATATTTCTGCAATGTGTAACAACGTAATTTCTGCATCATATATCTGCAATGTGCAACAACGTATCTTCTGCATCATATTTCTGCAATGTGTAACAACCTAATTTCTGCATTATATATCTGCAATGTGTAACAGTTGTAACAATTTAGGCCTTAATGATTCCTATCTAATGTAATATTAGAAAATAATATGAAATGTATGTTGAAATTGTAT
>BMAO01031317.1:0-19224 GCA_019973975.1 Trichonephila clavata
CATCAAAGATAAATAGATTCTAAAAATACCGTTCACCAGTGACAACTTCCTTTATTTCTGAATCCTTATGCATATTTCTAGCAGTATGTCCAGTGTTTTAGAATATATATATACTTCTATATCTGTATACATAATCGCATCCCACAGAATGCTAATCAGCAGTCGTTTGCATAACACCAATGGGAAAATGATTGCCAAAATCGTTATCGATGCCGACATTATTAAGCCACGTTTAAAGTGAAACTTTCCAAGTTGCTCATATTACAACGGATTGAACTTATTTTACGTTAAGATTGAAAGATACTGGCACACATTCCTGAAATTTAATTTCTACACCATCCGAAAACTTGTATTTAGCGCTTATGTTAATTCGAGTGGATGGGTCAGAATGTGCGATTTTGTGTACTTTTATAAAGTTATTCTCGAAATTACTTTCTAAAGAGTGCACATTCTAGGTAACAGGATACGGAATTTCCGTAGTAGTGGGCTCTTTATTGATTTGTTTTATTTTTAAACAAGGATTTTATTAACATTGATAAGTTCAACTTAAGAGAAACGTGCAGAATGTTGTTACGAACTATTCTGAATACTGAACTTTTAAATTCATCATTAAGAAGGATACAAACTTAACAACGTGTTTAAGATTAAAGTATCTTGAAGTAAATAATAGTAGAGGGTTAGCTTCTATCATACCATTAAAATTTCATTTACCGAAGACAAGCTGTGAATGTACTTTTCAAAACCAGTACTGGATTTAAAAATATATATATTGTTCAATTAGTACAATATATTGTTAAATATTGTTGATGATTTCGTTTGCTATTAACTTCAAAACAGATGATTAATACATAATTTTAAATTAACTTAACTCAGTGGAGCAACAGCCCATGAGAGCCATGACCTACTCTGCCCAGCTCAGTATACGTGACCTTGGGTCTGAGATGGATGAACAGATGTTTCGGTCAGGAGGTCAGTTTGAAGCAAACCCCCAGCGTTAAGTTCCCAAGCAAGCTTGGTACTCATTTCTCGACCCACTGAAGGGATGAAAGGCTGAGTCAACCTTGCCCAACCCGGGGTTTGATTCTCGGACATGTGGTGTGGAATCGTGATGCTCTAACCACTCAGCCATTGGGTTTTAATTTTTAATTACTCTTTCTATATATATATGCCTATTAAATTAAAGGAGGAAAGTGACTCTCCTTCACTCCTTACGAAATCTCCTGAACAATTAAAACTACAGACATGAAATTAGGTGAACACTTTCTTTTACTGAGAAGAGATCCAATAAGAATGGGTTCTGCTTTAATCCACTCCTGAGGGGTTTAAGGTGCGTTATAGATCAAAATCTCGTTTTCAGCTATAAATCCTGTAGTCTTGAAATTTGATAAATATGCTATTTTTCTTGTGGAAAGATCCACTTAGAATGGTCTCACCAAAATCAACTCTCAAGGAGATAAGGGTCGTTTTCAAAGGGGAAAATTCGTTTTTGAATAATTAAACCTAAAGATTTGGAATTTAGTAAGCAGGTTTCTTTTGTGCAGTATTGATATGATAAGAAATGGTGTATCGGAAATCGACTTCAAAGAAGAGTTGTCAGGGCTTAAGGAAAGCGTTATTGACAAAATGTTCCCTTTTTCAACTAATCGACCTACATATTTAAATCATTCTATAAGCATGTTTCTTTTGTTGAGTAGAGACCCGCTAAGAACGAGCTTTGTGAAAATTGACTTCCAAAGGGGGTTAAAGAATAAAACTCTTAGATTTTCAACTATTATCTCTACAGGCGTGAAATTCTAAGAGCATGTTTTTTTTATGAATAGAGATCCGCTAAGGATGGTTTTGTGAGAGTTTGCAAGAGGTTAATGGATGTTATGAATAAATAATTCCTGTTTTGAAAAATATTAAATTTACAAGCTTGAAATTCGACATGTTTCAAAACAGTAATTTTTTAAACCATGGTCAAGAGACGAGGGTGATACATGAGCTGGAATCCCCCTCCTGTCTTAACCTTCACACCAACGGACGTTTCTGCTTCGGCAAATTTAACCTACTTCGGATCCTTTACACTGCGGGACTTCATCGGTACTACGCTTGAACTCATGACCCACCAGCCATGAGTCCTTGATCTTGACTTCTAGGCTACAGCGGCCATGACTATTATTTCATAGCATGATTGCTTGTCTGTTTGACTTATATTTGCTTATTGTGTAACTGTAGTTCTAAGTAAATTAGACTATATCATTTAAGTTAAAATGCAAAAATTAACGATGGGGCGGAATTTTTTTTTTTTTTTTATTCATTGTATTAAAATAAATGAATATAAAAATGTTTTAAGAATTATATTTGTAATAAAAAATATATTACCTTAAATTGCGAGTTTTTTAAAAACAATATTCATTTTTTTCCTTTCACAGTTTTAATATCTCTAAAGTATCAATAACTCAAATTACAAAATATTTCATTGTTAGCTATTTTTTAAATCGTATATTATCAACAACTGCTATAAATTGCATGCTACCATAAATAAAATTGATAAATTTAACATATATCTGAAATATAAAATCATATTCTCATACCCAAATAGGAAACATTCTATGAATACAAATTTATGTACTCTATGCATCTTTTACTTCATTTAAAAAAGACGGAGCAAGTGACATATATATATATATCCTGAGAATAAAAATTGATCGAAATTCTAAAAACTAAATACTCACCCAGACGCTTTCTTGTAAACTATGAGAAATAAAAGAAAAAACAATTCAAAAATAGTACAAATTTCGTGTCATTATATCGAAAATATTTAAGCTTCAAAATCACTTCTCAGTTCGGAATATTTCCCTGATCCTAGAACTCAAGAAAGGAAGGTCCAAATTTGAATTTCAAATATACAAATCGAAATCTTAAGCCTCCGAGTAATAATCATACCGCAGCCCTTTTAAATAGGAAAAGTAACTCTGCTTTGTAGGAAACGATAAAAATATGATGGTTTTTCCTACTGTAATCTTCCATTAAATATGTTCACAGATAAATTTTGAAAAATGCCTAGATCACTGCTGGCCAGTATCAAAGAATCCATATATCCAAGTTGTTTATTCAACTGCAGTGTATTCATAAAAGCTGGTCTTGAATGAGATATCAGTGAATTTTCTCTTTAAAAAGATTGCTCAACATTGTGCTTTAATTCATCATGTATGCGTTATTGAATACGGATCACGCTCAAAGATAAGAATCCCTGTAAAAGCTTTTAGTAATTATTGAACAAAATCTTAAACAATGAAAAGGACGGTGGTTGTATTTTTGGATATGTGATCTTTCTTTTATGATGGGGGATGACGTGTGTTCATTATTTTTTGTTTTAATCGATTTGTTGAAAATAAGATCATAAGATGTCTTGTGTGAGTCTCAATCATTTTACTAATTTAAGGTTTGTCTAAGAAACCCAAAAAACTGAACATTTAGGAATGGTTACTTAAGTTATTATTGTAGAATAATAAAAGTACATCGAAATGTTTTAATTAGCTTAACAAATACGTATTATTTTTCTTTTTGTTTTTGCAAGTGAAATTATTTAACTTCATACAAGAAATTAAACTGTTATATATATTCTTGTCCTTCAGTATTTTAAGTAAGTGATATATATTAAATTTCAAATAATTAAGCCAAAAAGAATGCATATTTCTTTACTCAAAACCATTAAGTGAGATAGGTTATGTAAATTTCAGAGGAAGTAATGTACAAACTTTAAAGTTATTTAATTTGTTTTAAAGACCAGTTTCGAGTTACTCAAGTAAAAATATAAAACACCTGGGAATCAAAACCGAAAATGTTAAAAGACGATAACCTCAAAGAATGGTTAACAAAAGATAAGCATACCGTTGAAGACCCACCCGTGGAGAGAGGTCTGATGTCGAGGCTCAAACATCCTCCAGTTGGTGTGGAAGTTAGGAGAAATGGGTGCTAGAGCTCAGGTGTCGTTTTCATCACTTGATGAGAGCTCAAAATTACAAGGCTCTTCGCCAATAGCCTTTGAGCAGCTTTATACTGTCACGTTAATATAACTCTCCAAACGATAAGTAATATTAAAAAAAATGAGATATGAATTTTTTGGAGAGAAAAGTATATGCTATCAGCATTGAGAATCATAGTAAATTAAAATTTATGACAGTGCAAAAAAAAAAAAGCACTTAACATATTTATATTCATTAATCTATTATTAGGTACTTTTATCACATTATCATTTGCATAATTTAATTGAACGGTTACCATCCGCAATTAATTCAAGCAATATCGATGCAAAACATTTAAAAAAAAACCTTACTTTATTAATTTTGATATTTTTACTCCCAAAGTCCAATTATAACCAATATTCTATCGTAACAATTGAAATGCTCTTGGTAATACGATTAATCATTAGAAACTATTTCTAAACTATATTATTTATTGCTTCTTATATACATTAATAGTTAGAACCATCCATTTAAATATTATTAAGTACAATCATAGTTTTTTTTAATTCTCTAAAGTATAAAAAAAAAAAAATCAACTTGGAAAGCTTCATCGGTAATTGGTTTTGTGTTTTATTCTTTGCTCCTAGAAAGTTCAATAGTTCTACAACAGCACTGTCTTTGAGATATATCTAGTAATTTTGTTTGTAAAATTATTTTCAATGGATAATAAGTTTCTTATTAATATTTTTATTTTGTTTCAAAAAACAGACGTATTAAATTTTAAAGGTGAACGTGGATTGTTTTTCGACCCCAAAACATATTTTTCAATTTTAGAGTTTTGTAAAAGCAATTTTGCTTCTTTCGGTGTTTATTTATTTATTATTTTTTGTTTTATAGGTACATTATAAGTACTTTTAAATATTTATTTTCAAAATGTTCGTATCAAGCCTGCTTGTTTTAGCAAACAAACATTGCCAGCTTTAAAATTAACTTCTATTCTTTAATTATAAAATGAAATTGAATATTTTCTAATTTTCTAATTTCTAATTATAGTAATTGGGATGTTTTAGTGTGTAGTGTTCTGAAATCAAGAATGTCCCAATCATTTTTTTCAACTTCTAACATTGAAAATAGGTACGTCTGAAGCCACTACTACTTTTAAGGAAGAACTTATATAAAAATCCCAGGTTCTATTAGTTTGGCTATAAAATCCCGATTTTATACCTCAAGATCCGTGGTTAATGCTGAAAAAGAATCAGAGAAAAACAGAGTACAATATTAAGAAAAAACAATGCAGGCTAGGTTCAAAAGGTGACAAAAAATGTAGACATAAAGACTCACTGGCAAATAAACATGATAGTTTAAACTCGGCCTCTGATATTTTTAAGTTTAGGTAATTTTTTCACAAAATAACTGAATTTTCAAAACTGGGCTTTTTTTAAGCATAAAGGAACATTTCCTTCAAACCCACTTAATCCTTTTGAAAGTTCATAAGTCATTAAATATATATAAATGCACACATTATTACCAAGGTATATATTGTTTGAAGCTTTACAAAACTTAATGACCAAAATGCTTTTTAAAAAACTATTTTCTTAAGAATTTTATTACATAGTTACATTTTGAAAATTTTATAATGTAATAATAATGTAAAAACTTTATTTAGGATATTTTTAAATATACTCTACAAAATATCCATACAAAGATTTTATTATTAAATTTCAGCAGTTTTGTAAAGATGTGCTTAAGATTTAACCAATTTTAGCATTATTCACTATGTCATTTTTTATAGGACACCTATACCTTCTTAAAATAAATCAATTTTATTTGATCAAGTCATTTGTGTGTGTGTTGCTTGCCTCATCTTAAACTCTTTTTTTCTGCAATTTTTCGCAAGCATTTTTCCTTTACATCGTTATAAGCATATTGTCTGTTTTGCTTGAGTTAGTCTTCTCATTCCATGTGTATATGAAATTGAGTATTAATTTTACACCATTTTGCATTTTATTATTCATTGAGAGATCAATATCAAAGACATGGCAAAGCTTCAGACTTTCAAACTAGAACTTTAATTCTTTGCACACAAAAAAATTAATTCAGTCTTGTTTAATCTTTTTTTTTGCAACATTTTTGTTTTTGTTTTTTTTTTTGTTGACAAAATACATCTTAAGTGAAATTACAGACCCTCACATCTTTATTCAAACAATTAATTTACTTTTGTGATTCTTGAAATATTTTAACGTAGGAATTTATCACACACATTAAGTTGTCATAAGGAGATTTTATATTTTAAGAATTTTATGATGCAAGTTATGTTTCTTCATAAGATAAGATTACAGTAAAAGTAACGCTATTTGCTGTTTACTTTCAAATATAAACTCCAGAAGGTTACTAATAACTCGAGGGTTAATTCCAGGCTGAAATTTATCAGACCTATTGACTTTTGATGAATATGAATATAATTTACATCACGAAATGACATACAAGTACATACACGTTTTCATTTAGTTATTTGAATTGCTAATTTGATAAATCATGTATCACAATTAAATAAGGTATAATTTAATTTTCATACTTAGGTATTTCAATTTTTGTTTTATGATTCTTCAAATCAGTTACTGCAATAGATTTTTTAATAAATCTTATGTGGTTTACTTCTTTTACTACTAGATAAACTTTGCATCATAAAGAATTATCAGTTAAAAATTGTAGTAAATAACAATATTTCTTTTCTAGTACTTCTGTGTTATATAAATGTGCAAAACATTTTTAAAACTAGATATTTTTTGAAATATACCTGTACACATATATTTCAGCATTTATATTTCCAGTACTTTTTAAAATAAGTACAGTGCATTTTTCTCTTGATTTCGTCTTGGTATATTGTTAAAAGCCATATTGTACGCAAAGCCATATGAGGTATTTCATTTCAAACGACTTGGTAAAAAAATAAATTATTAAAAGCATCTCACTCGTGTTAATCTTAGTGATACATAAAGTACAGTCATATTTATTGTAGTTATATAAATACATGGCAGAAACTCTTATAAGTATTTCCTTTTAAAATGCATCACCAAGCTCATTTCAATTTATAATACGTAAGGGGAACAACAGTTTTCAACATTAAAAATCTTTTTTTACTTCTCAAAGTAAGGGATGAAACAATATTACTTATTGTGACACTGAAAGGCTGGGAAAGTCAGTTTCATAAGAAATCGTAAAATGGGGGAGTTAAAAAAGAAATGTTTATATAACAACTATGCCGTGGTTCAAAATATCTAAGATTATTGCTAATGATTGTTATTTTGAGATATAAAATGTTAACATGTATTGAAAACTAATCAAAATTAATTCGTGTATTCATTTTTAAATTAAAATATTTTTCAGAAACAAATGAAAACATTATCTTAAAATAATATTTGTATTTACTTACCTGCATATTTATACAGAGTGTAAAAATAATGATTTATTCAGTAGGGTAAAATGTAAATGCATTACACATCTTTGTGAATAATATAACTGCCCTGCAAGATTTCTTTTTCATTTAAGTCATTTTGAGAGCGTAAGTACCACTTGCTTTTAATTGTCTAGTAACTAAAACGTGTGTGTGTTGTAGTTTATTCAGATTTTTACCCCAATCACACTTCTTTCTTTTACTTAATCCCTAACTCTAAAAGCCCAGTAAACACCATTGGTAATGGGCTACTTTACATTTAAAATGAAACACCGAGAAAATTTTGCAAATATCATAGTAGATGCACATTACCTAATAGTGATGTGAAATACGTAGTTCTCCAACTCACGTTGAGTAGTATATAAATGAAGGAACCTCCAGAATGGGGAAGGGCTATATCCGTGGTGTTATTTCTACTAGTGAAATCATTCTTGAAGTTATTTTCGTACCTAAGAAGACACGTGCAATAGCAGAAAATGCCAGGCAACCATCAACCAAGGTGGTTCCAGCAGACAAATAATTTCACGAGAGGATGCTGATTGAATTGAGATGTTAACGTAGCTTTATGTGCCAAACCTTTTGATCCAATGGCAAAAATGTAGCAAATAAATGCGGCACATTTCAGAAGTCCTGATTACAATTGATCAAGGTCAGCATACATAAGTTGCATCATCAACCAATTATGGAGCCTTTGTAGTGACTGGTCTAATCTAGCTGTATCTGTGAAATGTCCCAATGGGCGACAATGCAGCATGAGGGTCTCGAGTGACATCGCGTACGTTGGTGAGTTACCTCTAGTTCATATTCAAGACCATATGAAGCTCCCGATGTACGCGGATGTTAGGCTGATCCAGTAACATTCCCTTTCCTTCAGGTACTTCTCAATGCCCTTTACCAGCAAGATAACGTCCAACCGCATACATAATGCATTAGCCAACTTCCTCTGCAAGATGTACAGATGCTTCCCTGGCAAACAATCCCCTCTGACATTGCAAAAAATTGGACTCGACTTGCAATCCCTGCAACGACCACGTTCAGAAGATAAACTGTGTTAAAAGGTTGATAAAAAATGGAGCGTCATTTTTCAGGATGCCATCCACACTCTCATTGAATTTGTACCTAGAAGTGTCACCCAATGTGTTGTCCGAAATGGTCCTTTAACCCACTGAGCTGATGTTTTCCTATAAATGTTACGAATATCATTCCAAATTAATTGACATCTATAGTTTGCAGTTGTCTCTATAAGTTTTCTGAATTTCTTCTCCTTTTTTGACAGTTCTTGAAGTTGTATTTTCATTTTCATTAAATGTATATTATCATTCTTTAATTGTACAGTCGGAAAAAATTAAATATGTTTAAAAAGTGCCGTAATTCTTATTTTAGTGAGACAAAAATGACATCAATGTTAATAACTCTAATAGAGAGAGAGAACTGAATTTTAAGAAGATCTTGATATATAGATTGACATATAAAACACACACATATAGTTAATTTCTAAAGCATAATTATTCCATTATAGAATCACAGTGCTTCCAAGTAGGATCCGAGTTCTCAGAATTAGTTTTAGTTTCAATTTTGAAAAACTTTGCTTGTAAGCTTCTGAATTACAGGGATTTAAGAAATCGGTCAGTATTTCTAATGGAAGTCTCAATTGTTTGTTAAAAATGCTTTTGAACAGTTTTCACAAATTTTTGTGCAAATTGATGGATGCTTATTTTCTTCAATTCTACAACCTTAAAAAATGAATGGAATTCTAAAAAAGTGAATTGTAACATTCCAACTTTTTACATATTTGTATTCCCTACGTTTTAAAGTCTCTAAATTCAATTGTTCAAGCAAATTTCTTATAACGGTTCTATCAAAATATTCAAATCTTTCTTCTAGATATCATTAATTTTGAGGAGAAAAAAAAAGTAAAGTAATCCATGAAATTTCAGTTTTAGAAATTAACTTTCTAATTATGAAAACTAATTTATCAACATTACAATACAGCTCTTTTAAACCACTAACATTAATGCCAATTGTTACCATCTTTGCAATTTTTGATAACTAAATATGGTTACGCAAAACTGCATTAATGTTCTAGATACTTCACATAAAGTAATGAAGAAACACAATGGTACAGGAATATTTTTATCAAAGAATATAATTTTTAGGTTCATGTAATATTAAATGTAGTTCAAATTATTTACCAATATTTATTATAATACTTGTATAAAATTGAGATAATTCTCTGCATAAAAATAGCAGGTAGTGATTTAAGAGTGTCTCAAAAATATTAAATTAGATTATTTACAGGTGTCTGAACATAAATAAAATTATGTTTAGGAAACATAGAAAAGGATTTCTATGTAGAATAAAATAAATGTTTTTCTCGATTTTTTAACAGTTATCGTATCACGCCTGATAGAGTTTGTTATATGTAATATGCAAACTTCACAGAACAATAATTTGTATTTCACTATTTGGAATAAAAATATGAATTCGCTTGAGCAAATATATTCTTGGAAGACTTAACAACTTGAGAAAATTTAATTTTACTGCACAGTTTAGGTTTTTCTATAAATAAAATCCAAACAAAATTTACACTTTTATTCGATGTATTTAAACTAAAAATGCTTGCGGGTTTCGTGAAAGAAAAAGTACTAACGCTTTTACGTAAATTCTTCTTATGAGGCTGAAATATTCACTATTCTGTTTTCTTTTTTCACATTAATATGCAGTAGGTATTTGCAACAAAAATATATATCCGTCATTAAAATTTCAAAACACGGAAAAAATCTGTTTGAGTTATAGGACTTAAACTGAGCAGAAAACTGAAAGCTCATCTTTTGGAGTTCTTTTAGGGTTAGCTAGCTTTGTAAGAGGTACAAGCATGAAATAAACTTAAATGTCCGCTTTACTTAAGGACATAAAAACCCAGGAAACATCGGGTTTCAAGAAAAAGAAAGAAGTAACGCTATGTTTTCACAAACTTAAACTAATTCGCTTAAGTTGTTTGCGTTGACTTACGAATAAAATGTGACGTGACACATTAAATGAATTCAGAGAAAGTGAATTCGGGTGTATATATTTATATGAATTTTTATGGAAGCTTTCCAATTCCAAATTGATTGCTTTCAGCATAAAAGATCTTTTTTTGTTGGTAAAATGCTAGATATTTCATAGATTTGTTCAAATACTTTAACACAAGAGATATTGCACATGTATTTGGGCTTTTTTTAAAAAAAATTTGCTCATAATCACTACACTTATTTCAAATAAATTATTCCATTATTGAATGCTTTTTCATAACAACTAAGGAATTAAAAGATTTCTTAAAGGACATTAATTTATTAAATTTTTAATTTTGTTTTTAAATTATTTCAATAAATATACATTATACAGAGTGTTACAAATTGTAATGCTTAGATAAGATAAAGACAATTACCAGCGAAAAATCTTCTCTTGCATTTTATTATATTACATGTGATTGCAAAAGCCCTTGAGATAAGAAACCAATAACTTATTTAGAAGCTTTAAATTATAGTAAGCAATGAGATATTCCTCTAAATATTAACAAATATGACTTTGAATGTAAAAATTAAACAGATACTATTCAAAATATACTTAGATTTCTACGTATAATGTTGGAATTTTTTTGTAAATATTTTCCGACCTTCTAACATCTTTACATTCCCCTATTATACTAAATTTGTTTTGAATTTTGCAATTGACACACACATCTAAAGGCTAAGCAGATAACATTTACCTTCATCAAATAACTGCCATGTCTGGGTTGTAGGGTTTGCAATCCTGTGCTATATTTTCAATCCCTGGATTTCGGGATTACATTATCCAAATCCCGGGATCCCACGATAGGTACCGGGATTATGACTGGACTATTTATGAAAAATAATTGCACATAAGCATAGTTGAGATTACATAATAAAACTGAAATCCCTTTTAAAAAATTGCTTAAATATAATTATTTATTGAAGCAAATAAAAAAAAAACTTGATTCCTCCTAAAAAACAAACAAAAAATAATACATAATGAATTTAAT
Organism: Trichonephila clavata; assembly: GCA_019973975.1. NCBI lineage: Eukaryota > Metazoa > Arthropoda > Arachnida > Araneae > Nephilidae > Trichonephila > Trichonephila clavata. The sequence goes on from BMAO01031317.1 coordinate 11,450, forward strand.
AAAAATAGTAGAATTTGAGTTCGTTAAAATTTGACCCACCACCTCCATTTGAATTAAAAATCCATAAGTTTGAGATTTTTCAAAATTTTATTGCAAATTTTAAACACACCGAATATATAAAAAGCCCTTATTCTATTGTCATTGAAAATTTTTTTATGTGTAAATATATTTAGAAACGATAACTATATGGTAATGCATTCCCCGAGGAAGTAGATCTTTCAAAATTTAAATTATGAGTTTTAAACTGAACTTTTTTTCCTGACAAACTCACATATACCATTACACATCACGTGCAAAGCATGGAGGATTTACATAAATTTTAATCAAAAATTTTTTCTACTAATGCAACTCCGATAGAAAAATACTTCCCTTTCTTTTAAATCTTATTAGCATATGACGCCATAAATTAATCATAATAAACACTAAAATTAACTCTAATAAAATACTAAAATAACAGACTACAATATTAAAAAATAATAATAATATATACCAACATTTTAATACTAATACATGCAGTATAATATGAAAATATATTTATAATGATAACAAAATATTATTGTTAGATGCACCTTTCCGTAGATTTAAAAAAAGAAAACATTAAAAGAACTCACCTATAACTGGGTTAATTCAAAAACTTTAAACATTCAGAAAGAATTTTGAAAGAATGCCTTTTCGTTACTTCAAATATCAATAACCGCTTAAACAGCTTAGGAGAATATACTTATGACAACAAAATAATATTAGTAAAGTTATCTCTTGATGTATGAAAAAAAGACAGAGAAAAATCTAAGAAACATCTTTTATATTGACTTAACATGATAATTAAAAAAAAAATGATTCACGATAAACGATTCAGAAAAGAAAAATTACAATTTATTATAAACATCAGACAAATGAGTCCCAATTGTTTTATTAGTGGGGAGCAGCAATAAATGTTACGCAAAGTCTCCCTTCGAAAGTGAAAGCTTCAAGAATATTTTGAAAATTAAATTCTTAGAATATTTTGAAGACAAAAAAAATTTCAAGACACAATTCAGACAAAAATTAAATGCCAGGAATAGTTATTTTAATCCCGGGATTTCGGGATTTGAAGAAACCCCGGGATCCTCCCCCCTGTGATTGCGAGATCCCGGGATCCTGGGGCTGCAAACCCTACTGGGTTGCTCTCTGTCGGAAATTTCTTCATATTATACGTTAGATAAAACCTGAATATGTCCTAAGCTAAAAGACTTTCTGCATTTTGTAAGAAAACTGGATACTTTCGCGAACCATTTCTTATCTACAAATTTTCATTTTTTTTCATCCATTCATCCGTCTTGTGCACATGAATGAAAACATCTTTCGAGAAATTAGATTTCGGCATCGGTTTTCTTAAAAAATAACCGTGAATTTTAATATTATACTCCGTTTGCCGAAGAATGCTGTTCAGACTTCAGAGGGATTTCACTTCACCATAGTGCTATGGTGAAGTGAAATATTTCGTGCCCTGTTGCTTTTATTTAAACCTTTTTTATTTGTTGTTAAAAGATAGAAGCAGTGCACATGCACATTTCAGATATCTTCGTACCAAAAGGGGCCTGCGTTATACGACGAATGCACCTAAAAGTTTTTAAAAATGCAGTTTGAAAGTATAGGTAAGTATTAAAAACATCCAAGCGTAAAACGCCAGATCATAAGGAATATAACACTAGAAACTAAACCTTTCCCTCATTTTCTTGTTTAAACTCATCTCTTTTTGATTCATTGCATTGTTTACCACATTCTTAGATGTATTACTTATTATTGAATACATTTCACAAAAAAAATCAGACTTCTGATAGTTTAATATGAAAATGAAGCCCACTGTATATAGAGCTAGTTTCTAAATATTCGGAAGAGTAAGAATCTATATACTTAAAACAGTATATTCTAAATATTCTTCCCCATAAATCAACAACTTTATTTCTTACTATTTTTAAAATAATAAGAAATATGCGGAATAAAACTTTTTAATCACTTCAGAAAAATTTTGACATCAATCCATGCCTCCTATCTGTTTGCCTCCAAAAACTCGAATGGGTGTAATTTAACCCTAATGAGCCTTGTAAAATATTATTCTATAATAGCATAACGTATCACACACACAATGGAACTGTTTTTTTATATTAAAGTGTTAATATTAAAAATAACAGAACGATATTAATTATTTCAAACAAAATTCTAATAACAAATAATATGAAAAATATTGTGATAAAAATATCAACAATCATTTATGAATACATATTCTGTTTACAATAAAACAAGGAAAAAATGAGAGGTTTTGAAAACAAAATATCATTGGCCTTAGTTATTAAATAAAATTACAAAATCACAGGAATAAAAAACAATACACTTTAATCGTACTAATACTTTCTAAGCAAAGGATACCTGAACACATTTTATCACTTGTACATAAATAAAAACTAAGCATTCATTGAAGATCTTCAAAACGCATATTTATACTCGTCTTTGAGTAAAAAAGGAAATATTATGAATGTATTGAGGAATTCAAGTTTTATGACTCTTCTGTTTTAAAAATAATGTTTTCTTGTATTTTTTTGTATTTATAAAGTGCAGAAATACGTGGATTTTACTCAATGTCTTAGGAAACCCAATATTTAGAAATGCTAATCCTTCGTCTCTCCCTCTGAATTCTACGAATAGGGAAAATTGTTTTCAATTGATTTAAGACAGTCTTCCCCAAATATACTGAATTCTGAACAAAGCTTTTAGCACATTTTCAAGCAGAAATATGTCTCAATGTTCACGAAATTTTGCAACATTGTAATGCATACATCTATTTATAAAACACATTTTTTAAAATTTCTAAGCATATCATGAATATTCAATTTTTCATTTTAACATATTAATAGGTAGTTTATTCAGCACAAGGTACAAGTAAAGGTTAATATAGTACAAGGAGAAATATTATGTAATCGAATTTATACCAGGAAAAATGGTTCAACTAAAAGAAATGAGTCGTAATGAAAAACATAGATATTATATTCTGTTGGGATGTCATATTCCCTTTAGGATAGCTAAAGCAGAATGTAATATATATTGTTACACTTTTATATCTGATAAAAAAATTCCATATTCGAATCCTATTCTTTAACATTGCGCGAGGACAACTTTGATTTATTTACTGCATTTTATCATAGTTTAAATTATATGAATTTCTATGAATTAGTATTTTGCTAATATTTTGCAGTCTGCTGTTGATTTTTTGTTCCTGAAGAACTCACCATAGCGAAATAAATAGGTAATTTAAAATCCCTTTTGATTACTTGGATTTTTGGAGAGAGAATTGACTATTTTCTCAGAATTATACTTGTGGCCTCGGTAGGCGAGAGGTCATGAACTCACAGCTGGCGTTATCGAGAAATGGGTTTGAGTCTTATAGCATGGAAGACCAGCAGTGTAGAGATACCGATACACGTTACATCTATCGTGGCTCAATATGTCCTTACCATGGCATGTTGTGAAAGAGTGGGGGGTGCCAGCTGTGGTGAACTTCGTCAGTTGAACTAAAGGCAAAATTACGAGGTCCGCACGTCAATGTCTACCGTATTGCAATTGCAATATTAATAAATATCAATTCATAACGAAATTTTCTTCATTTTTAGGAACTGAATTATCAATAAAATAACTAACTATAGTATTTAATAGTAACTTCTAATGCATTAAACTCTTTTTATTGGACCTTATTAACAAAACAATCCAAATAGTTTATTGAAATGCAAATTAATTTCCATTATTTGCAAAATGAATAACTAGGCTTTTTTTTTTAATTTCTTCATTTTTTCTAGTAGGAAATAAATTTTAGATATTTTAACTAAAGGAAGATTTTAAAACATCACAACAAATTTTGTTGTAATAATTAATTCAATAAACCAAAGATGGCTTCATAATAGTGTTATTTGTGCAAAACTTTTATTTGAACTTCATTATTCATTTAACGCAATGTTTTCTTTATAATATTTAATTAGATAAAAGTCAAAAGAGCCACGATTTAATTATATATGCGTGTTTAAATTATATTTATGTTCTCCGTTTTTGAAATTTACAATTAAAATACCCCGTAATTAATGCATTAGTAAAATTACATGATCCAACTAAACATATACTTTAAATTAATCACAAGTTACTATCTAAAAGGAAATATTCTTTTTAATTGGATTTAAATGAACATAAAGAGTAAATCTGAAATTTTTATAAATGAATATCAAAGTTAATGCTATTAGAATTAAGGTATTTCGAGAAAAAATACTATAGACACTACAGTTAGGAATTTTAAATTAGAAAAATATTTTTGTAAATCTACGACTCACATAGATCCATTTAAATCAAATAAGTTTATAATAAACTGTTAAAACTATTGCAACAAAATAATTAACTTTTTAATATCCTGTAAGATTTAAGTACTAAATGAGAAGCGAAAAATAATTCAAAAAACGCAAGTTCACTTTAACGTAGTCAAGCCATAACTTTTATTTTTTTGTATACATACATATATGATAATATCCGAATTGATTCAATTAAAAGAGAAAGCTTAACAAGTAAGATTTTGGTGCTAATTCCTGAAGAGTAGTAAATAAAATATTAAAGAATTAAGATCGTGGAGTCATAATCCCTCAATGAAATCATCAACATATGACTAAAGAGAAAATGGAAAGCAGTTAATTCCTTTTTCTCAAAAGACGAAACCTTATGGATTTCGATTAGTTTTTTTAACAAAAGTAATTGCTTAAAGCTCTTTGTTCACAAAGTACGTTTACATTTCATACCTAGCGCTATTAATTGACTCCAAGAAGTTCTTTTAAATAAAAATGTATTTTTGAATAATGAATTACTTAAGATACACACTTAGTTTGTTCTTCTGTAAATGTAACATGTCTTTTTGGATTGGATTAAAACTCTGTGCTCAAAAATTAAGACTTAATTTTTGTTTAATTTTCTGGATCATTTATTATCTCTTTTCCCTAAAAGGCTTAGATTAAAGTGGGAAATTCGTAATATCAAAATTTTCTGTTGCAAACACTTTATTTTAGCTGAAATATATTTTATAATCCCTAAGAAATGCATTACATTTACAAATCTTTATTTAATAGTGTATTAAGCAAACCAAAATATTAAGTCTTAAGGTATCCGACTACCCTATAATTGTGAATTCCGGCAAAAATTGACAAATTTTTATGACTTTATTTTATAGACTATTTTAATAGATTTATAAACAATATCATGTTTATTATTTTCCTTTTACTAGAACAAAAACCGACAAAGTGTTTTAGTAAAAGCATATGTCATTACTTTAAGCAAAGACGAGTCATACATGTTTTACTCGAAATGTTTTTTTTTTCAAAATGCTCAAGCCAGCGATTGCAAAAAAAAGTTTGAAAATAATTAACTGAATTTTTTTGTGTATGTTCTGTATAATAGTATAGAAGTTTTTAACTTTCAGATTTATCAATCTTTGTTTTATTACAAAATTTACAGTCCCTTGTGTTAATATATTCACTGTTTTTTAAGCAATTTCATATAACTAAAAGATAAATTGATCTAGTTCTTGTACAAACTGAAATATTTCTTATTCTGGAGGTCACTTCAAAACTGAATATCACTGCAACACATCAGAAACTAAAATTGAAAATTTGTTTGTAAACTTTTGGTACAGAATGGGCAGCGTTTATGTTATTTTTTGAAAATTTTTACTCACTTTTCCCCCCATTTTATATAATTTCTTTTTCTGTCCTTAATTTTAGCATATTTGCTTGAAATGTCTAAAGAAATCTAAAAGCAACAAGAAAAATCTCCATATCTCCAATTTTTTGAAAAAAAGTCATCGCAAGCAGTCGGTTACCTTAAGTGATGTTTGTATTATTTAAATGAACAATAAAGTAGCAAAATAATATCGAAAAAGGTGCTAATTTTACATATTTTAAAATTTTCCAGTTTTTAAATCATCACGCATTGATTTATATAAATTTATTCTAGTTAAAACAAACAATAAAATGTTTCATAGAATACCTTAACAAATTCCAAATAGAATCATATTTCAATTCTTATGTCACTGATTATTTTATTGGATATTAGTAAAAAGAGATTCAAGATTAAAATTTTAAAAAATTAATAAAGTTATAAATAATCACTACTTTTGTCCACTTTGACACAAACTTAATTCTTCAAAAAGTACATGCATGTGATGTTCCACTTTCTCTAAATGCACTATTCTTGTAAATACAACTGTTATTTAAAATGCATAATTTATCTTGATTTATCAATTTGAAAAGTAAAAAGATAAATATATAACTGATTATGTGTAGGCTGATTAATTAAGTGACGATAAGTTTGTTACTAAAGGAATAAGTTTTAATGTAAAAATTTGTTTTAAAATATAAATCTTAAGTTAATATTTACTACAAATTTGAGCATATAACAAGTGTGTGACTTTTTAAAATGCCAGAATTTTTCAATCTATCAAGAATAACTAAAAAATAATAACACAAAGTCTAAAAGATTAGCATGAGGAAGCAATATATTTAAATGAAATATAAATTTACTTATTAATTTATTTGCACCTATTTTAAATAGAAAGCAAATAAACATTATACTATGCAAAATAGGCTCATTAAACAAGTTTTCTCCACCAGGGTTAAAAAACCTGACGAAAAAAACATTTGGATTTCACTTTCATTAAAACTTTTTTTAATGGATTAATTCAAATGGTATCACGCTTGATAAACAATAATATACTTCATAATATTACTAAATATATTTTTATTTCTGTAGAATATGGAGCACGTATTACTTGACATATTTTTATCCAAACAAAAACTGCAAATTATGCTTCTTTGTAATCATTGATTTAAACAAAACTAACTAATTTTACTATTTACTTTTATATTTCTATACACGCGAAATCTTATTTTATAAACCTATTATTTCCTTCTAAGTAAACTACACCATGCATTTAAGAAACCTAAGAAAAATTAAAGGATGTAAATTAAATTTTATGGCCCATTGGTTTATGTACAATATCTTTAGCAAACTTTTTAAGCAAAGGAAGAACTTGGTTTTTTTTCAGTCCTACCACATATTTAAATCCAAATTTTTAAGTAGGGATAGGTCTAGCTTCGTAATCAATTAAGTGGAGTTGAATTGTAGAATTTCATCTGCCTCGTTATGTTTTCACTATAACATATAATTTGGATTCTAAATTATAATTTTCTTGAAACAAATTACCCAAACGATGAAAAAATACTTATTATAATTTTACTTTAAATTACAAACTGTAATTTAAAATATATTTTTGTACCCACACAATACTCCCTAGTTCTAATTTGGAACTGAATATCACATTTAAATACTGAACATTTCCAAAAGTTTATTAAAAATATTACTTTTTTACATTGCTGATACTTTAAGATAAATTTTTGTATAAAATTATTAAATCATTTACATAAAATATTTTTAATTGCTGAAGGCTATTAAAGCAGTCCGAAATTGTATTTCATAGGTATCCTATTAAAAAAGCTATTTATCATGACTCGAATAAATTACGTTTAAAAAGTTTCTTATACAAAAAAAGTGAAATATATTTATTCCTTTTTCTAATACAGAATATGTGGTATTCTTCGAACTAGTTCTAAAAAATCTTTAAAAAATAATTACACGTCCACACAAAACATTGTTTTCGCTACTTTTGTGAAAGTATGTATATATAGATGTTGGATAATTACATAAATGATGAAATTATT
>BMAO01031317.1:43167-216155 GCA_019973975.1 Trichonephila clavata
AATTGCATCGATTAATGAAATAGTAATTATACAAAATATTCAATTCCAAGAAAAGAAAAACCCAAATATAATTTTATTCCTTTTCTAAAAAAAGTCATTAGATTACATTACTTTAATAAAAAATATCAGAAAAACGTTTTCCTATTTTACGAATAGTTTTAAGTAACGAAAAGTTTCCTTTTAAATATTTATATTTAATTTAACTTCTGCGGTGAATTGTTATCCCCTTATGCATTATTTAAAATGCTCTTCTGCAACTATATTCTCGAGTTCTGTACAAAAAAAAAATCAGAGTTATATCTCGTAAAACATTTTAACCGTGACATCATTTTATGAAACAATATTTTGTAACGATTTGAATGCCCGCTAGGTAATGAGCTTTGTATTTGAAAATAAGTGAATTGAATTGCTGCCATTTTTCAATAACCATTTATAATATTTTTAGTTTTGGCAATTTAAAATATTTTTAATTACTCTAAAAAAGATAATTATTCGATACATTTGCTATTTTTTTTTTCAAATTAAGGAAATCTGATCTTTAAGCATAAATATAAAACTTATATCAGATAAGTTTAAAATATATATATTGGCGAAAATAGTTAATGGTATATCTTTTGAATAAAATAAATTTTAAACTACGTTTTATTCAGCAAACCTTTGATTTTTTTAAAGGAAATAATTCATGCTTTCAATTAAATAAAATTAAATTTTAAAAGAAATAATCCATGTTTAAAAAAATATATCTGATGTGCAGTTTAATTTATTTATAAAGAGATTTACATAATTTTCATTCAACAAATAATTTTTAAGCTTTGAGACTAATAAATAGTCCTGTTACAAATTTAAGAGCGTGAAAAAAGTTGGGATTAAATTATTTAAGTATATTTTTTAAAGACATTTAATGGTTTTATTTATTCTTTTCATTTACTTGTAATTGAACTGCAAAAAATCAAGGTTTTTATAGAAATGATTAAGAATTTTTACTTAAGAAAGATACCCATAGAAACTCTGATTGCAGTACAAGGACATTAATTTATACTTTTTGTAGATACTAAAGTAAAACATTTTAAACACAATTGTCTACATACAGCAAAAATAAATATTTTACGTACAATGGAACATTGGAGGGGGAATCTTTTTAAACGCGTTTTATTGGGATTTCATTCAATCTGTCTTACAAGCAGTTAAATTTTTTAAAAAAACGTTAATAAAGAACCACCAAGCATTTAAAAAACTATACGTTCCTCATATACAATTACACTTTAAGAAAACGTGTGTAAAAGTTAATTGTGATTATTGCTTATCAACCTTGCACACTTTGAAGTAACACAAGAGCTATTGGCAATTCATTTCCAATTTCAAAGTAGCGTCAAGTAACGAAGCTGTCATAGATCTAGATGTTTGCATGTAAAACTTCCACATTTTGCCAACGTGAGGGCTTTGAGATTTCATAGATTTAACGTGCACAAGTCTATCTATATGGTTTGTCTTTAGTGGAACCATGACTCTACAGAAACGACGACGAGTTCAGGTCAATGGCCATTCGAGACATAAGCTGATGGGGATACTGTGTCTTAAAGAAGCATATAAAATGCATTAAATGTTCATAATATCTCTCGACCCATGAGATTAAATCAAAGTTATATTCTCTTAAAACTAGTCTCTCTTAGTTTTTATATTTCTTCAGAAGCTTTATACTCTCGTTTTGTCAAAGATATTTTTTTTACCTAAAATAACTATAATTCTTTAAAAATTTTAATTTTCAAATGAGTTTAATTCTTACTTTTAGTTTTGGATATTTTTTCCTCATGTAAAAACGGATCCAACCCATATTTTATTCTCAATTTACATTTTCATTGCGTCTGTTAATTTTAAATTTTATTAGGATTTCGAATCTTAAGTTGAACAGCCGCAAAAAAGAATGCAGTTTAATTTTTTTAGCTAAAAATAGTTCCAAAAAATATAAAATGACTTAATCCTGTAATCATATAAAGAGTAGAGTGATATAATTGAGAAGTATGGGAAATTTAAAATTTGGACATATATATATATATATATATATATGTGTGTGTGTGTGTGTATGTGTGTGTGTATTTCGAATCAGAACATATATATATATATATATCATGCGTCAAACAACTAAACATCTAGCATACTGTATAATTCATTAAATATATTTTCCAAGTACGTTCTTTTATGTAAAAATTTTGAATTTGAAAATTGTTTGATAAAAAAAATGTCCCAAGATTAAAATCATACTAAGAAGAAAAAGTTATGGAGATAAATTGGATTTGAAAAGAGCTGTGGCGTAAGACTCTTAATAAACTTGTTTACATTCCTATAAATCATATTTCTTGAATTCCACTAATTGTATAAATTATTATATTGCAATTGAAAAACATTTTTCTCATTTCTATACGAGTGTTTCTTTAATACAATGCAATTTTAAAAGCAATGTATTACTTTTATAACCAATTTCTGAAAGATAAATTAAATATTAATGAAGTAGGCGTTTAATAAATTGCCGGGTACGCTTTATTTGTACAGAATTGATAGCTTCATGGTAGCTTAAAATAATCCCGAATATTTAATTGACGCAATATTGTCACAGAAATATTGCTCATTTTCATTTCCACCTCTTCACTGAATACTGCTTTTAAAAGCAAATAATTATTTAATCTAATGTTTATTTGTATATTCTCATACACATTGAAAATGAAAGGTGTCTTAATTTTTCTCATTTGATTTTTCATGTCTCTACTCTTAACGTAAATGATTTCTAGGGAGCTGTAATGAGAAAGAGACATCTGTAATTACATGATTTTTTAAGACTTATGTGAAATCAAAAGATAAAAAAAAATCTTCAAACTAACGAATGAAACAATTCTCTTTATGTAGTTCCGGGTAATTGCTTTTAACCTTCTTGTTGATTATCGATTAATCACTACTGTTGATCAAAGGCTCTTTTTGATTAAGAGCAGTTTTGGACTACAATTATTAAAATTAGTTCATTTGTTGCTTTTTTTAAGAGCTAACAGTAAAACGTTTTTTCTCGTTATTTGGAACAACAAAAACTTAAAGTATAATAATTTATGAACTGAGTGCAGAGATCTCTGTATGGAAAAGTAGATTTTTAAATTTCGAAGTGTTCCTCGAAGTATACAATCTCATTATTATTATTTTCCTTTGTGGGAAATTATAAAGAGAATTGGCTGGCTTTTTGAAATCAGATTTACCTTAAAATAATTTTATGATAACATGTGAGGTAGGAATATATATATATACTACCTCAAGTGCTTATTTAATTAATCAGATATTATTAAAAAAATTGTTTTATTTACACATTTAAAATGATATCGTTTTGTGAAAATAAATTGAAATGATTTTATATTTTATAATAACCTCATATGTCTATAATAAAATATTATACACCTGATTTAATATTTAAAAGAATTATTAATGTTACTCCTCAGAAATCTTATTTTGTATCTTTCTTTGGAGTTTCATTTATCTCAGTGTTACAAGGATTTAAGTCTCTTTTTACAGAGAATGAGTGGTATTTGAACGCTACATTTTTAAGCAACACCAGGGCTAATTAAAATGGACCTCATAATTTTAAACCATGTCTAGTGACAACACCCGAGCTCTAGTCCTCTCTCCTAACTACCACATCAGCTGGATGACATCAAGCTTGACAGATTTAACTTGCATTGGCTCCTTCTACACGGTGGGTCTTCAGTGGCACCAGGACTTGAACCCGCGACAACTGCCATGAGTTCATGACTATAACCATTAGGCTACCACGACCATGAAGACTCTTAAGAGAAGATGTGTCAGATTTCTAAGCAAATAACTTCTGGTTGCTTGATAAAAGAATGAATCTAACTTCTCTGAAACTGATACTTGAAAAAAATAAACCTTTAAGGGGCTGCCCTCGCTTAATGCTAATGAATAGGGCCTGAATTTGGACTATCGTCTCCTATATAAAAGTACTCCGACATTAATATTATATTCTGGCTTATCCTATAGAGAATCACTAATTTTATATTACTACTTAATTATTTCCAAGGGATACATTTTTACTGTTCTAATACGTGTTCCTGATTTTCTCTCACATACCGTAATGCTAAATGAGCCACCCCATTACATTTTAAAAAGTAATTATACACATTTTATATTTAAAAATTCCAAAAAAAACTTTATTAGAGGCAAATGCAATAATTACAATATTGCAGATTTTCAAAAATAATGAGACAATTTTCTGTCTAAAAATGTGATTCACGTTTAGTTAAAGCTCTCATAAATTTGGTTAAGAGTGCCATAAAAAACAACATTAAGTAGTTTTTTTGCAGAATTTATGAATAAGAATGTTTTAAAGGAAAAATTAGCTTTATAAGATGACGTTATGATATCTGAAAAAATCACGCTGATAAACGTACATGTTGAATCATCATGCTAATAATTTCTTTCTAATCCTTAAAAATATTAACTTTATGCAACTGCTAGAATTGCATTCTTAGAAATGAACTCAGTGAGAAATTATTATCGACAAATAAAACTGACTGTGTAAAAAGTACGGAACTGAAAAGCTCTTCTTTTGACATCGTCACTTTAATCCAGTTTTGCTGCTGATAAGATTATTTTTAATGGAAGGGATGCTAAAATTTCTTAAATCATTTTACGTATATATTATAAAAACACCACTTTAAATAATGGAAAAATGCTTTTCATTCAAATCTGTCTACTTCCGCTCTTAAATTTTCATCAGTTCTTTCTTTTATGTGTTTATTTCCTTTTTCTCTTCAGCTGCTTGTTTCGCGGAATACTTTCCTGAATAAATTTGGCAATAACTGAATAATGGTGAAATGCAACTGAAAACTATTTTTTTTTCAAATCTCAGCTGAGGATTTTACTCAAATATTGCTTTCGTGTAGTCATTTATTAATCAATTACTTATTAACAAAATCGATGATTTTTTTTAAAAAAAATTGTAACTTTTATCAGAAAAACTCAAAATACGCTGTTATACCGAAAATGAATCAAAAATATTTTTATATGCTCCTTTTAAAATTTTTTACTACCAGCTAGCGCAAGTATTTTGAGGTTGACAGATATTTAGTGGGTTTTTTCCAGTCTCTAATATAGAATTAAGATAAATTAATGAAAAGTAAATGAAGGAAGAATTGGGATATGTATCAAGAATTGTGAAATATCTTTCTCAGTACAAACACTCTCACTCACAGATAAAGGGATTCCTAACAGAAAGTGATCTATGAAATTATTAAAATATCAAACGCCTGTTGAAGTCTTTATTTAATACTATAAATGACTCTGCACATTAAACAGCACTGAAGCCTAGAGTCTTGCGTGATGTCCAATTGATGTTATGATAATGCTGTTGTAGCTCAGATGTTATTTTTTCGTCACCAAATTGAATATCCATGTTACTATCCATCACCAATAACTTTTAGGCAACCTTAGAATGAGGTTAAAACAAATCAAATTCGTGCAATTTATTTACATGTTAATATACTTCATCAATTACAATATGCATTAAATGAAAGGCATTTGATGAGAAATATATCAGTTTTGTAAAAAAAACATACATAAAAAAGTAGTTGATTTTATATATTAAATCTGTTCCATCAGCTTATATGCCACCGTGATATTTATATTTTAATTATAATCCAATGTAAGTTTAAATACATTGAAGGTTTCTTTACATTTAGTAGAATGACTAGATATTTTCTTAAACATACCAGTACCTAATATTTTTCTTCGTCCAGATCTACAGTGAAAAAAGAATACAATAACTAAAGAAAACATTTGACAAGAAGGATTCGAGAAAAAAAAATTGTTTTTAGAAAACGTAACGAGATACAACAAATTTTCTCCAAATTATCAACGTAAAAGAAGAAAGGGAATCTAAAAAATAAGATAGATTCTCATCGAGAAATGCTGAAGAATTTACGAAGCCTGGGAATTGTATTTTGAAGAGGCTTCTAACAACCCTTATTAGAAAGATCATGCATGCAAATGTTAGAAAATGAAATTATGCAATGGAGTGAAATTTGAATGATCTTGAGGCAAATAATTGCCTTAGAAATAAGTTTTTCTCTTGTTTTGTATGGATTAGCATTATATTGCTTTTTTAAAGTTATTTCTTTGCTTTGTAGTCAAATATTTTTTTCATTATTATTTATGCTGTGATACATAAACAAGATTAATAAATAATTTATAATTAAATTTGAGATCTTCAAATAATTTAGAGTGGTTTTGATTAGAATTCTTTTTCTAACTTACTAAATTTAATACAAAATTGTTCTTATTCTCACTCTAAATTATTAAGGATTTATTATAGGAGCATATATTTTGTAATGCATTAAATTCGTTGTTAAACAGTTTGTAACTTTAAATTATATTGAAGTTATAATTTTGTGAAGAAATATGAAAGTGAGGACTGAAGAGAGAATATAGTAATAAAGTGTTTCATGCGTACGTAAATATTATTATTAAATAACCAATATAACAAAATAAACGATAATTTTTCCACAGAAGCAATGTATAAAACCATTATTTCCAACTGCATCAATTTTAAGTATTTATAATGTTTTCTTAAATATTTTACTTTAAAAGAAAATTCCAATATCTAAGGAATAATTTTATTAGACGTAAAAAAAAAATACTTTCCTAAGAAAGAACGCTACTTTGTTTGCAGTATATATATATATATATATATAATCCGTCGATACTTATTCGTATCCAAAATGTTATCAATAAATAAGTAAAAAGAAAAACTACGTCAGGATTACTTATGAAAAAGGTAATTTAGCTATATGTTTTTGATGTCATAATTTTAAATTAACAATAAACAATAGGAGAAGAAATAAAAAGGCAATATAAGACAAATTAGAACCACTACAGTATTTGAATTTAGATATTGATACGATGAGGTCTAAATTTTTAGAGTGAAGTAGAGTTCCAAAGCACTAAACTTTTCTTTATTTATCTATATTACTGGGCTGAAATTATACATGAATACAATATTCAATTTAAAAATAAATATCAGGATAAATTTCAGAAAACATAAATGCTTATATTCTTGCAGTAAAAAAGGAATCTACTTGAAACTACTAAAATTACTTGAAAACTTTACTATCAACAATAAAAAGAAACAAAAAGCAACATACAAACTTCCCTACAAAGCTCCAAATCAATGGAGACCACAAGATACTATTTAAGAAAATAATTGCTAGATACTAATAATTGCAAGATACTATTAAAATAAAAATAACACCTTGGTCTTACTCCGTCTTTGAATATGTTTGTGTATGTGTGTGCATATATAAATGTACATAGGCAAATATTAATTTTTTTTAATTCAAAGACGGAGTAAGAGCAAGGTGTTATTTTTTAATTATAATGGTAAAATGAAAATGTTTCATACTGCATATATTGTTTGAGTATACGTGGATAATAAATAATCCAACTGTGAACCATTTCGATTATCTTGGTATATGTCACAACATCTTCTCTTCTTGAAATCCTTAGAATAGTAGAAAATAAAACAAATCGAGCATTTGCACTCTCATAGATAATTATACCTCCTTTCTAATTACTTATTTATGAATTTCTCTTTCTTTACCTCAAATTAAAAAAAGAAAAACATACGATCGTGCATGAACGACGTGAGCTATCTGCATGTATTCTTCTTTCTTACTGAAGTTAATTAATTCGCTTCACTTTAATTCACTAGCTGATTAAGTAAATTATATTTTTTTCCCATCAGAACGATACTTAAAAAGAAAGGGAGGAGAAATCTTTAGTTTCATTTTAAATTAAGCGTTAAAACCAACAGTCTTAGTAACTTAATCATCAAAAGTCAAAGATAAGTTTCGACTGAGCTTCCAAGGTGAAACTCACAGTCTTGTATTTCTTTAATGGAGGTTTAAAAAAATTCATTGGATTTAAATATTTCCTTATTCTCTAAGGCGGGTGTTTTTTTTATTCTAATATTATCCTCGCAGATTGAACAATTGCAATCCTATTTTAGTACATATGTTTGCAAGTGTTTAAACTGCATGAAATTCTGATTAGATATGTCGTTAACTCATTTCTCTAGTTGCTGAAGTAATAAAAGTTTATTCTATTGTTTGATACGTCATTTCAAGGGTGTGAAAGCGCAGCAATATAATGAATTATTTAATTTTATTGAAAAGAAGGAAATGTTTCAAAACTGATGAGATTCTTTTTTGTATGTTTAAACGTGTTTTGTTTGTAGTTTTCTTAAAGACGCAAATAGATTATCCTAAGATTTTTTTCGGTTTTGTGGGAATCCGCGTCAAGATTTTATCATTAACTCTTTTTTGAAAAAAAATAATTTTTGATTAGATTTGTTTATTTAAATCGCGTTAATTCCATATACATGAAAATAAATTATAAAACTTTAAATTTCTCTGATATTTCTCTAGTGATAGATTTTACTTAATGAAAATCACATAGAAAGTAACTAATTTCTTAAAGGCACTTTTAATTGTTTCAAAACTATTTGTCACATCTTTTGTAATACAATTATGATTTCTTATCATTTTTTTTGTTACGGAGTATATTTCAATGATTTTTTTAAAACAAATAAAATCGTTTACATTGAAAGTAGTTATGCTTTTTTATTTATTTTCTCGTGTAAAAATCTTCTATATATAACGCTTTAAGAAATATTGTTTCAACTCATTAAACCACATATCAAACTAAAAATTCGTGATCTTTTAATTTTAAAATGAAATAATTGTGATATTATATGTAAAAAAGAGCACTGCAGTTTTCCTCATGAGAGCATTCAATTATTCGGGATATATTATCAGTGTTTTTAAAAGTTTTTCGCTACTTTTTTTCCCCTCCGAATAATGAAAACTGAATTTAAAATACGATGAAATACACTGTTAATTTCATCTCCTGTATTTTTGATTCACATCAGCATGTAAAATGCGTATCATTAAGTAATTCAGAATGAAATGTATCGACCGCCAGTTTCTATTCATGCGAATATAACTCTCAAGAAATCAGAGCAAAAGACTTGAGTACTTTAAGAGACTCATTCCTCGCAAGAGGCGTTGAAAAAGAAAATGCTTCCTCATTTAAAGCCTCTTTCACTCCAATACACGACTTGCACTCCCAAAAATATATTTCTTCCCTTTCTAACAATAAAAAAAGTTCAAAGCAAGCATTGCTAGCAGCACCGGGACAACTCCGAAGTGATGAAAATAAACAATATTCAATTGCCTCACATTGAATTCACACTGTTTGAGAATTTTAAGGCATTTCAAATGGTCCGCAATCCTTGTGTTCAGAAAAGCGAAGAGTAAAAAGTCGGGCAAACGGAAAAGACCAAATATGAAATTCTTCCATTCTTCTCTGATGCTTCCAGGCTATAAGTGAAAACTGTGAAACGGAAATGAATAAAAGCGTGGCACAATTTTCTCCAAGTGAAAGCATAATTTGTTTCTTTAAGTCAAACAAACACAATATATTGCTTTTAAAAATGAGCGCCATCAACCAGTTTAGCGCTGAAGAACAAAAGCTTTACGTATTGAAGGCATGCTCTGATAGATGGAAACCGGGTTCGTAACTAAACCAAACAACTTTTGACTTTTTCTCTCACTTCTGGCTGGAAAAGATTTGATTCACGAAACGATATAGCAGGTTCGTCTTGCCTTTGCAACGTTCACTGGCTTTTCAGCGAGCTCTAAGTGTTCTTAAAGCATGCTTCACTTTGTTCTTTTTTTCCTTCTCCTTAAAACGCAATGTTTCAAATGTCATGAATTTATTCATCCTGTCAAAAAGGAAAGGTTTCTGGGATATGCGTAGCTCGCATTTAGAAGAAATATGACGTTAGTGCAAAACATTGTTGTGAGAACATAGGTTACGGATTTTTTCTTTGTTTTTATCATCAGAAGCGTTTGTTTTGTTCAGCAGGGAAGAAACTAATCAAAAAGAACTTAAGTGTGTGTGTAAGCGCGAGGCTGAGAAATAGCAATATTTAGGTGAGGAGCTTCGTGTTTGTGCTCCATTTCATATATTTCTGCCAAAACACTGACTAGATAAGTCTGAGTTCAACTTTTAAATGTTTGAAATGATGGATGCTTAGAATAAAAATTTCTGAAATTATAAATGAGATAGAAACTTTACTTTCAGAGTTATACAGGAAAATCCGCAAAACTAATTCGATAATAAAGTACACACACATATACGTTGCATTTATCAAAACAATATTTAAATGTAATACAAAGTTATATCTTTAATCAGTAGGTAATGTGTTATTCCATCTAACACGCAAGTAGAAAGTTAGAATCAGGAATACTTGCTTAGTTAAAAATGAATGGAATATTGGTATTTTCAACAATATAAGTCATCATCATTATGGATTAAGAATATCAAATGTGTGTGTGAGTGGATCAGGGTTATTGTGGAAATATAAGACTAGAAGTATCACCTGTGATTTGTGTTGCTTACTTTTTGTTATCAAACTTATTAGAAGCATAACTAGGATTTTTTTGTTCCTTAAAAGAAAGAAAAAATATGAAATACAAGAAGGTACTTGTGGTGCGTACCGTAGAAAAAAAAGGGAAAACATTCTAGAATCTTAATTTCCTTACTAATGATTTTGTTTATATTTTTTACTTATTAATACTTCTTATATTTATATAAATACACCCTACTCTTTTCTTACAGAAGAAATATGTTTCTTAGAAAAACGTTAAAAAAATATCGTGTAAAAAATACATGTGACATATGGTAAATTTGGGGATATATTCCACAACTTCAAAAAATGGTGTAAGATAAAAAAAAAAAAAAACTCTACATGTTTTCCCAAAAATTTTTTCAAAGAAAGTAATGATGAAACACATGTTACATATTTATAAAAGCAAAAACAGTTATTTTTTTACAAAAATATATAAACAAATAAATAATGTTAGTGAACGATGAAAATTCAGTGTATAAGTACATACAACATGTAAAAATTCAATATGAAATTAGGAATAAAACTACTATCAAACAACTATTCATCACCACTTGATAACAAGCGGGAACGTTTATTATGAACTAGATCAAAAATGCTATCATCAGATGCGAAGATATGTCTAGCACAACTGTGTCAGTTTTGATTCAAATGAAGAATTTTATTCATTTTTAACGTCTTCTTTATTGTTACTATGTCTATTATTATCACCTTTCGTTTCTGATCTTTCAGTCTTTCGTTTTTGATATCCTGCTACACAAAACTTACACGTAAACTCTCCCCATACTTCCCCAACAATCAAATTTATTTCTTCCACCGAGTTTAAAATATATATTTAAGCGTTTTCTTTATGTAGTGCATTTTAAATGCTAATAATCTGCAGATAATACCCTGATCGAGGAGCTGAATCAACGAGGTAGTATTGAATAGTAAAAACATATTTGAATATTTATATCTTGGCCCCACTGATCTTTTGTCACTCGGATCTTGGACCCACAGAAACCTCAATTTCTACAATGTTAACTTTTTAATAGTTTAAAATTATTATCAACACAAACTATAATGGAAATTTCTTAATCGAATTTAAGAAAACCCTATAATTTGAACATCAACTTTTAGAATTTTATTGAAATTATTTATCTCATCCTCTATACATATACTGAAAAATTTTACGTGACGTGACACGTGAGAAACGTATTTATTGAAATGAATTACTCAAATTTTTGATTTTTCTTGCTGTGATTTATAATGTGTTATCCTTCCTTTCATAAAATTATACTTAAAGAATTAAACAAAATATTTAGGAAATCAGTTTAAATGAAAAATGTCAAAGTGAACATAATGAAAAAGTATGATATTCGATAGTTTAATTGAAAGGAAAACAATTGTCATACCTTTTACAGAAATAAAATTTCCTCTTATTAGTGAAAAATATTCTACTAACTATATAAATTAAAAAAGGTCTGTAAATGCTATGATAATAGATTTAAAATCCTCTGTTTTGATGAGCATTCCTGGGTTGCAAACATAATTTCAATTATTTCATATTTATATATTAAAACATTTTCTCAATAGCTTGAAAATTAGCAAGATATTTTTATAGTTGATTGTGATTTATCCCAAAATATGCTTTCTATTGTAATTAAATCTTTAATTATTAAATTAAATTAAGTTAATTACTTCAGCGTTTCATGCTTATCCTTACAAATCACACTTTGCCGCTTTATATAAATATTTAAAACAAAACAAAAGATAAGGATTATAAATTATGCCGATAATACGTACAAGTATTTCACTGATTTTTTTGTTTATTATAACGTCTCATTACAAAACAACCCAAGGGTTGTTGACAATGAACCTTGTATTTTTGAACCTCAGTCAAGTAACACACATGAGAGGTATCAAATAAGTTCTTAGAAAGTACTACAGAATTGTTCTTAAAAAGGGGAATTATATTTCTAGAACGTATTTGTTCTAAACATGTTTCAAAAAACTTCTATGTTTAAAATAAGTGTGTTGATTAAAAATCGCAATTCACATATATATAATAAAATACCAGAAATTTTCCTTAAAACTATTTCAGCTGCTAGTATATTTTCACAATACAAGAAAAAACCTGTTTTTTCTTACCTTTATAGAATGTATTTTTCTTGATTCGCAGGTACAGAAATTTAACCATAAACACCAACTTTTGCTTTGTGACACATTGCTAACAGTTCGGACTACATCACCCAGTGTAGGAAAGCTATAAGCTTATAAAACTAAAACCACCAAACTTTACACAGCCAGTGTTCTTCCCCAACCGGCCGAAACCAAAATCAGGTGATAAATTTTCAGAAGTTTGCTATGAGAGTTAGTAACAGCAGGGTAAAAAAGGGCAAAAAAAAAAAGATATGGTAGTAAATTTTTATGGTTTCGATATAAAATATAAGTTTTAGATGAAGGGATAACTCTTATGTGTCGCTATTTCCAGAAAATGCGATATTCCATTTTTAGCTTGAAACTGTTCAATTTGGAAATAAACGATTACGCTAAAAACTTCAAGAGCGGTTTTCTAGTAAATGCCTCCGAGATAAAATATATTCTTCTGCTGCTGATTTGTCGACCCAACTCAAGATAATTCTTCTGTGACTGAGCGTTGATACGTCTATTTGTGCTGACACTATTGGTTCTGGAGTGTAAAAAAGCAATTGTAAAGAGAAAAAATAGGAAAGATAGATAAGGGTTTTGTTCAAGAATGACTAGACTGTACGTCATTGAGAACAAACATAAAGCGCGTATTTTTTCCCTGTCTTTTTTTTCTTACAATCAAAATTTGACAGATCAATTTGTGCGCTCCTGAGGCTGTTTCAACAGAACAGACAGTCCGGCATTACTGCTGGATAGTCATTTTTCTATTCAATTTAATTACATTCTATTTTTGAACCATTGCTTTGAGAAAGTACCATTCATTTACTTCCAAAATATTCCCAAGACTTTTATACAAAATGGAAGCTGCAAATTTTTTTCTATAATTTGTTTCAGATATTTTCATTTTTTCATATAGGATTATGAATTTGATAAAATTTTAATTATTTTAATGTTTGATCAATGGATTTTAAACTAAAATTTAATATTATATACACTAAAAATGGATTTTAAGAGTGAAATAAATGTATACAGCGTTAAAAAATATTATGAAGACCTGGTTTACTTTTTCTCTAACATTTTATTTGTAAAGCAGATATTGTCATTGCTATAAAAAGTAAAAATGTTTCACACAGCTATGATTTGAGGATTAACAAATCTGCGTAGCTATAGTTAGGTATTCATTGAAATCTCATTTTATAACTAATTGTTTGTTTAATTGAATACATTGATTTGTTTTTTTTAAATTTACGCCGCACTTTGAGGCAAAGCGGTAAGCTATTGGTGACTGACCTTGCAATTTGAATCACGGGCAAGTGACTTGGAAACCCTTCTTCTAATTTTCATACCCCACCATAGAAAGGACTTACGATGGGTCTTTAGAGGCACTTGGATTTGAACCCGTAATTAGAAAACTCTAATCCGGATTTTGTGTTTATTACTACTCGACAACTTCGGCCATTAACAACACTGGTGGAATATTTCAAAAGCTGCTATTTTGCCTTTACATCACATATTCATTTATTCTAAGAAATAAAAAATAAACGCAATGCTTTCTTTTTAGCAACAACATTGTGAATTGCTTAATCCTTATTTTTTTTAACATAGAAATGTTTTATTTTTCTTTTGTTATCGAAATTATCTGCACATTGGTCTTTTTTAATATTTCTTCTTAAATATAGAGGGAAATATATTTTAGGTATCAATTACACTGCAGAAGTCTTTTCACTAAAGTTATAAACATTATGGCTTTGTTTTTTGTGTATTATCATTCGCATCAATGAAAGCACTTATGCATTAAAAGCTACTGATTTCGGACTTAATGTGATGTAAATACTAACTAAATGAGATGTTACCTCAGTTAATATCTGCATCTCTTTTTCTTCTCTGTCCTTAATTCGATTTTATGATCCACCTTCTGCAGTCAGTCGAGTATTAATAAGAGTATAGTAGAGTTAACTCACTATGACATGTTACATCACGCAGAAGTATGTGAAATTGCAGTTAATCCATGTCTTACATGAAACGAAAAATGGTAAAATTATAATTATTAATTTCTATACATATCGCCATAGCTTAGAATTAAGTGATATATATATATATATATATATATATATATATATATATCAAGAACATAATTAGCAACTTCTATAGTATTAAAATATAATGAAAAACTTTGTATCAATATTCAGCTTATCTGACTAGGCAAAAATTAATTCATTTTTTTAGTTTTTGTTTTATAGTATGTCAGTGCTTGTGTGGGTAGGTGTTAATAGAGTTAAAGTACCATGCCTTAAAAATAAGGCATTGCTAATAATGAAAATATATTTTTTGTAATTTTATTGCGCAGATTAGTACAATGCATCATTGTTTTCAAACTTTAGTTTATCTGTTTGTAGTTAACATGATAGATTGTTAAGCATTATGGAGTATTGATTATGAGAGATAAATAAGATTTGTGTGGTTTATTTAATCACAATCCCATGCGTCTAAGTTGCCAGAAAAAAATTAATGAATTTTTTGAAACAATTCTTAAACAAACGTTAATGACTTTAAACTTTTTTTCTTTAAAAAAATCTTGATTTTAATTAATTTAAAACACAAATGTGCAAAATCAACGCAATCGTTTTTAATAGCTTTCTAAGCAATTGCAACTGATTTTTGATATATATTTGCCTCATTGAAGAAACTCTAATAAAAGTTTGCTGTCTTTTTAGATCAAAACTATTTTTAAAATAAAATATAATAGTGTACAAATTTTTTAAACTGCATTAGATTTTAAACTGAGCAAAAGCATTTGGATATTTGCAGTTTATAATAATAAATATTAAAAAATTCGAAATTAATTGAAGAAAAGTTAACATTTATCAGATTTTAAAATTCTTAAATCACTGAAAGCCACCACGTCTACTTACAAAATCACGAAGTGAAAAGAAGAAAAAAATATGAACAAATGTTATTCGGTAAATATGAATTCAGTACGTTTTTAACTGAAGTAACATTTACTAACAAATATGTATTTTGCTAACTGTAATAATTTATCAAATAGCTAGCTTAAATATATTTAGATTACACTGTATATTTCCAGCCAAATTACTTGAAAGTATGTTTATCCATATTATAATATTAAGTATTTCATACAAGGATTACTTAAAAATATTAGTATACATATGAAATAAGGTAGATTTTAAATATTAAACTCAGGAAAGGTGCATCGTTCTCTCTGAGATAACTCGTTAACTTTAGATTTTTTTCGTCGATGACATCATTCAGTCTTATCAACATGACAATACAAGACGTTACTCGAACTTTAAGTATCACGATAATGATACGTAAACTTATTAAATATTTTTTTTATCTTCCAATTTAAGCAAATATTCAAGGATTCTTATTAACGAAGCATGAATTGAACTAAATTAATCAAGTCATTTTCAGTGCTGTTTACAGAGTTTAATTAGCTTTCAGATTGCGGGAAAAATAAACACATACGCGATAATTTTCGAATAAGCGAATTAATTGTGAGTTTTTAAATTCAGTTTTCACGGTAGACAGCTGTTTCAATTATAATGATTTTACTTAACAGAGTGATAATTAAACATTAACCATATTTTTGCTTTTACAGGAAGAGTTTCGGCTAACCGTTTCGTGTCAAAGAAAAAACTGAATGAATTACTGTAATCCAAACTATTCGTGTTAAATCTTCCATTTTCATTTGAAAAAGGAGTCAAAATAAGGTAGCTTACCCCTAACTTAAGGGAATAAGGCTGCAATAGTCATTGAAGCGTTTAATTTTTTTTTTTTATTGAAGACTGATAAAGCTCAGGGGGATATCCTAAACGAAGTTACTTAAAATAAATGAAAATGATCATTTAATGCAAAAGCTATGAAACGGTATGAAAAAGGAATTTCTGCTGCTTTCCGAAAGGAATTTATTAGCATGCTTGACTTAGCAGAAAAATGATTGATTAATTAAAAAATATCTAACGTAGTCATTACACTACAATGAACGTAAGTTATTAAATTTTTCTAATTTGCCACACGATGCAATGAAAGTTTTAGTTATTGAAGTTAGCTAGAAATTAGAGAAAATTTAAATGATTGACTTTGATATATGGAATATAATTAGTTTGAATTTGTGAAGAATTAATGGGCTAAACATAAATTTTGTTTAAATAAATACATATCCAAATAATCCATTTTCCCCCGTACGTTACTTCAATTAATTCATAATAAACACCCAATTTTTTTTAGATTTATGATGCATTTATTTTTGTTAGATTGTAAAATTGCGTTTCATTTTCCTGTTGTTACGAATTGAGTAATTGTGAGGAAGTAAAAACATATTCAGCGTAAATCACAAAACTTTTTTTTTTGTAAAAAAATAAATAGTCATTTGAAAATTTTTATCAACATACAATATTTTATTAGGAAAAAAACTTGTCGGTCAATTAAATTTATTTTTAAATTTAAAATATTTATAAGTGATGCAACACTAAATTTTGATTTAAATTTACAATCACTGATAAAAAAAAGCCGTTTTGAAAGTTTTTTAAAATAAATATATTTTTATTGAATACATGACAAATTTATTGAAAGCTTTTAAGGCAAAAGTCAATATTTTTGAAATTATCAGTTTTCGAACACATTTCTAATATCAATTTGCATAACATAAATTCACATTTCTTAAGGAAAAAATAATCCCAGTTTGCTTTATTTTATATTAAAAATGCATACTCTATATATTGTCCATACAACTGTCTTCAATAATTTCTGAAATCTACTATCTTCAAATTGATAATAACTGTAAAAAATTACATAATGGAAAAACATTATTTTAAGATTTTAATTGTAGTCACATAAAACTAAGTAATTGTTAATTTATTAGATTTTATCTATGCATCTCCTTAGTTCAACTGGATGCATTGTATGTTACAAGATATCGCATATAAAATGTTCCAAATATATTAAATATTTTAGATAAGTTCATTTTCCTTTAGCATGAAAGGAATGCTAATAATATTACTACAACATTTAAAAATGATGAATCTTGTTTCTTTTCTTTATTAAAAACCTTGGCAATAAAAACATAAAGAAATCTATACTTTTATTTTAATGCTCTCTCCTCTTGTTGTTTTAGAAAACTTTTAGAGATCAATGTAAAAGGTTTATCACACTTAAAAAATTTCGGAATATATTTTCATTTAATTATTTAACTTGAATATGCTTTACACATCCTGACGTGTTACAACTTCACGCTTCATGAAACACATTTTCTCTGGAAAAAAAAACACTTTTTGGTGATATATGTTTCTCGAAAGCAAACATATTTCGTCTTATCCAAAATTTGAAGAATAATGAACTGTACAATTACTTTTCTGCCTTTATTGAATGTTGTATGCATACAAAAATCTAAATATATTCCTTAAAAATGTTAAAAATATATGTACTACATTTTTCCCTTTTAAAAGTATGTTTGCTGTACTTAAATATATTCTATTGAGTTACATTTAACATCATTCATCATCATATTAGTCCCTCTCAAAAAAGGTAGAAGAAAAACCAATTTCAATTAAAATATCTTTTTAAATTGTTCTAATAATTTGTAACTAATCCTACAAATTCAATAAATTTCATAGAGAAAATTTTGTTTTTATCATAAATTTCTATATTAAATATTAATACTTTGATAATTCACTTCAATTTTAGCTTTTAATGTAACATCCGTGCATGCAAAATAGCACACTTAAAGATAAATTTTTAAATGCAAATATGCTCCCTTCAGTAACGTAGTTTTAGAAGGCAAATCTATATATTTGTTATTTACTCTAATTTAATCTGAAGGTGAAATTCATTATTTTTAAATAATTTAGCTTTAAATTACTTTTCTGTTTTACCTCAATACTTTATCTGTAATTGGGTTTACAGATTACAAAAAAAAAATGTAAATTTTCAAAATTCAATTGTAAAAAAAAAAAAAATTACAGTAGAGTTAAAACGTAGCGACGAAAAATATTAATGATTCATAACTTATCAATAAGTTCAGTCTTAAATTTTAAAGAATAATGTTCTAAACAATTTCCAAGTACAATATTTATTGAAAAAGTCATTTTCCTCTTTATATGAATTTAAATTTGATGTATTTAAAATGGAGGGATCTTTTCTTAATCAAATATTCAGTAAAAATAATTTCTTAGCTCAATCCTGGATAAAAAAAAAATGTTTCAAAAACTAAACAAATGACCTAAAAATGCTTGAAATAGCTTATGATGTTTTACATTAAAACTTAACAGATTTCGATGTTAAACCTCTTTCTAAAAGTGATATTTCATAGAAAAATATATTATTTTTTAAAAAAAAATTGTCATAGAAATTTCTTAACAATAGAAAACTACATACTATGCATTTTAATCAAAGCATTGTTAAATAACAATAGACCAGAAATAATGCACCTCTCTAAGCCATGTTTTGCATAAACATATTACTGCCATAAATGTACTAGGAAAATATTTATAATTTAATAAATAGGTAAAAAAAAAAGCATTTTTTCCCCTAATTTTTGCTTCAAAGCAACCTTTTTAATAATTTTCAAATATAGTCTTTCTTCAATATAGCAACTTAAACAGGATATATATATTAAAATTGAGGCCTAAGAAATTTACATTTGCTGCATCAATTTATTTTTCTTAATTTTTGTTTTGAAATCTTGATTTAATTATGTGTGTAAATAATAATTTTAACAATAGAAATATTGACAAATAAATAATTCCTACTGTAAATACTCAAAACAATCTCGTCCTCTAACGTTTTTAGGTAATTTGAATAAATTCTTCTTTGCATTTCAATGCAATTGGAATGATAAAAGTTTGAAAATAAATTATGTTTTCATTGCATCTTAATTTTTCACTTACTTTTTTCATTAAATATATACAGCTAAGATAAATATTCATAACAAATAAATCCTACTTATTCAATGAATATGTATTATGAAAGATCTAATATTTTTCCGGGAATAAAATATAGTTAAAAATTACTTGAGTGATTTTTTAAAATTGTTTATTTTCCAAGAAAAGAAAATTATATTAATATTCACAATGAAACGTTTTTTCAATGATTATAAATTCGAATTCTTAAAGTTTCATTTTTTATCAATGAAAAAAAAACTCATTTTTACGTATCAGTTTTGGATTAACTTTAAATTAAATTCAACGTTTTTAAGTTATCTGAAACCATTTTCTTTTAAAACGAAATTTGTCAAATCGCTTTGATTAAATGAATGCAGAAAAAAAAAGATTAGATATCCTGCTAACAAAACTATGAAGAAGAGTTCTCTACTTGCTTTAGTACTTTAAAATGAAAGTTATTCAATTCATCACTGTTATCTTAAACTCTTGAAAAGAATATTCTTTCAGAAAAATTACTGCTTTCTTAAATCGGAAAATCAGATTACAATTTTCCAGTGTTTAGAAAGAAATAGCATCTTTCCAAATTTTCAAAATGTGATATATTTTTTTTTGTGTGTGTAAAGGGAATATATTTCATTCTTTACAACATTAGAATTTCGAAGAAATTTATATTAAATATATATCTGGAACCTAAGATTTCTTTTCTTCCTATCTTGACTTACATAATCCTTTCTTCATTCAACCCTTAAAGCAAACTGTTATTCAAGTGTGAACAAAGTGAATGTTAGCAATTCTATCTAATGCTCATTTTTTTGTAAGTACAGGATTCAATATTTTTTTCCTTATAATTCCGATTTAGTCCTCACAGATTACGAAATGCCCAGCTTTGTTAACCAAGCTAAAATGGGTTGTTGAAATCTGAGACCTTTGGCAAGTACTTTTTATCCTAAATAATTTAGGGATCAGAAATAAAATCAATATTCAATGTCGGTTTTACTCTTTTTAAAAATGTTTACCCAAGACAAAGAAAAGTTTGAAATTCAAATTTTTCCATATATTTGGGTGAACTTTTTTTTTCATTTTCATTCATTTTTACACGTAAATAACTTTGAAAAATGAAAAAAAAAAAAACATGAGTGTACTATACACATTCTACTAAAATTATTTCATAGAAAATGCTATAATAAAGGGGTCTGTTTCAGTTCAACAGTTATATAAAATAATAGTATCTATGAGCTAAAGGGGATAACTTTTTAAAAAAAAATATTAATGGAAAAAATGTACTATCAGTATTAAACTTTTGCTATTTAACTGTCTTATAACCACTTTTTTGTAAGAAAATACAAATTCTAATAATATACTTTCCATAACCCTATTTTGAATTTAATGTATAATATTACAATATCATTATATATGATTTACAATGTATATCGATGCATATAAGAGAAAAGCAATTCACTCCCTCATCTCCGGAACTTATAAACTTGAAGTTTTGAACGCATGTTTCTTTTGTTGAGTAGGCATCCAATAAGAATAAATTTTACGAAAATCTATCTCTAAAGGAGCTATTGAAGAGAATTTTTTATGATGTCATTTTTTATGTACCGTGTCCTAAAGGAACATGCAGGTATGAAGATGGCACATTCGTTCGTTAATAATGATTTGCAGCTATTTTAAAAGACGATACTTTACAAGAAGTCCGACATTTGCAAATCAGAGACTACAGAGACAACACGAAAACGAATGAGCAGATTGTGGAATGGACAAAAGCGTGCTCCTCCTAAAATTCCATATATTATTTAATCCTAACATACTATTAGAATATTCTGTAATGCCGCATGTTTAGCCTATTGGTTAGAGCCGATAAACAATGTATTTCTACACTACACAGTAGGGTGGATCGATTGCTTTAAACATTTTTTTATCAGAATTTAAAACCTTACCTATGTGCCAAAGATGTTCCCCAGTATATAGATGAAAAGAAAAATCAGATAAAATGATTTTTATGTTAAGTACTGACACAAGGGGAATGAAGTCTTGGTACCTGAACCTTTTTATGGTAAATAGTCAAAGTACCTTTCAATAAAAAGAACCCAGATATTTCAGTACTTTTTAACATGTATTACGATGAGAGGACACCTACTAAATAGTTAAAAGAAAAAGAAACACATCAGGTAGATTTAACAGCTTCTTTAATATTGAATTTTAGATAAAACCTACTGTCGAAATTACCCTGCACGATAAAGTGGAAGAAAGCTTGGTTTGAACTAACTCAACGGTGCGGGGAGAGAGCGTGGGTGTGATATGAAATGTTGTTATGTAAACATTTTTTTATTCATTACTCAGTATTATCCTGCCAATTATCATCACTTTTGGTTATTTATATTGAAGAGAATTAATTTTATTTTGATTCTAAAATCATCTAACAAAAAAATTAAGACATTTTTTATTTTTTTAAAATTATTTTTTTACAAATCTTCATAAAATAGAGAACTTTTTCTGCATAGGTATTTTTCGATTAGTAATATTTTTTTCTTTCCATGCGACCAATCCAACCTACTGTGCAGTTTTAAGACGTAGATTTGCTGTGAGTAATAAGGTGGTAGTAAACTTAACTCTCCCGTTAAATGGGTAATTAAGAATAATTAAATATAACGCGATGTCTTGAAAGGTTGCAGTAAAATTAATTTTCAAAAATCTCTCTCAAGAGAATTTGAATAGAATATATATGTCTAAGTGCATATAAATTCAATAACGCTAATCAGAGTAAAAATAACCAGAAAAAGGTGAGTAACTTAAGCTTGGCAAAAATTGTTTTATGCTACTACTTTTAGCAAGTATCTGAATTGACAAAAAAAAAAAAACCCAAAACAATTTTAAAAATTCCCAAGAATTATTTTGCAAAATATTGAATAATTTAACAACAACGAATAAATCATGCAACATTATGCACTAAAACATTATGGTGTTAGATGTACATCTTCTCAAATTACTATTGTGAGGTACTAACGTATATTGATGGAGCTTCGAAGAGAAACAGTCATTTACACATACAGAAACAAAAACTCTTCCTTCAGACATAACGTATAGAGAAAGGCCGCCAATCAATGCCAAGAAAATGCGCGACTTGAGGAAACTTATTCTAAGTATTCTTCATGAAACAAAAGTTTTCTTCCCAGGCAGAGTTCTATTGGCTGGCATCTTCTCCTGCTGTTATTGAACGTGGCGATGTATAGTAATTGAATTTGTTCCGTTCTCTGTTTCATAACTTTTATTTAACAAATTTGCATTTTCATTGTGATTTGATTTCCATTTCTACGTTTCATGCGCAAACGTCACAACTTCGGAAAGGAGAAACATTTGAGAACATGATATTTTATTTCGGATAATTATTCATTTTAATATCAGTTTTTGATCAGGAATAACTCAAAATAAACAATCGATTTTAAATTATTTGCTTCTGTTAGAATATTTTTATTGTGAAAACAGTTTTACGGCATGCTCCAAAGAGAAAAAGTTACTAAATTTAGACTCCTTGTTTTTATGACAATATCCATGAATTTTTCTATTATTTTTTGTATGACTAGGATAAAGCTATTTTAATTACTCTCAAGAACTACAATAATATAACCTTTATTTCTCAAAAGTTTTTTTTTTCTTTATTGTTGAACATGAACATAATTTTTGAAATCTCGTAATATATATTTTCAATTATGTACTCTTTTTTTTAAAAAAATATTTCTTAAATATATAAAATATTTTACACGCATATATGAACAATGCATAAAACATAATGAGTGAACTTTTTTAGTAAAGTAGCCCCATTTATTAAGAAAATAATTTTAAAAATTTAATTTTTTAAAAATTTAAGTATTTTTTTTGTATAAAAAAATACTTTTTAAGAAATCAAGCATTATTTAGGAAAAAATTATTTTTGCACACGTATCCTGCTCGTAAGCATAATAAATGATAGTTTAAAAAAAAAAAACTAAAAAACACGCTTTTATAGAGAATTGAACTAAAAAGTAAAAAGAAAATAATAATTCTTAATATAAGAATAAAATGTTTAACTAGAAAAAATAGTGTAAATGGGGTAAAAGCGTGGGGTACTCTATATTAACTGTTATAATTTTTTACTAGTTCTATTCCGAAATGCTGAGTTACTGTAAAGCACCTCAAGCTTTTACCCCAATGACGCTAATTTTCTCATTGAACATTTTATTATTAAGAACATTATTAAGAATTTTTTTTTTTACTTTTTAGTGCGATTTTCTACAAAAGCGACTTTTTTCGTTTTTTTTTTTAACCTATAATTTATTTTTCATTTTTTTATTTCGGTCTTCAATAACAGAGTGTGTTTTTTTGTTTTTGTTTTTTAAACTATCATTTATTCATTGTTGAATTTATCCTTGAGTTAGATATTTGGAGCATGATTTATGAGGCTGCTGGAATTAGTCTTGCTTTTCAATGGATATTAATTAACAGGCCTGAAGGGTATTTATTCTCTCTGTTTACGGGGGTCTTGGATGAGACTCGTATCGTTATATTTCAGATTCCGTCTCTATAAATACAGGACAAACTAATAAAAGTGTGTTAAGAAGAAAAAGTTCGAATTAAAAATATTAATATGTCATATTTTTATAACGGACTAAAAAGTGTAAAATTCCACATTTTCGGGCTTTTTTCTTTTTTCACAATTTTAGAGATTAGATACAAACAAATTTAGAAACTTTAGAGATTTTTTGAGATTAGATATTTTTCGTTAAAAGACAGTTGAAGAAGTATTGATATAAAACTTCAAAAATAACTAAAAAAACTTTTACTTCAACAATTTAAAAAAAAATTCACATTAATTGTGTTTGCTAAATAAAGAAATCTTTATGCATTTTTCATCCTATTGCAAGTATCAATTTTGAAAATAATAGTGAATTAGATATAATAATCCATGGAACTTTCCTGGATTTCCTTCCAACTAATGTCTGAATCGAATTCTTGTAAGGACAGCAGAACTTATGACCAATTTAGCTCTTAGAGGGTTAACTCCGCTTATCGTACGTAATCCTGGATTACCCAGAATACTTGAGTCCCATTTGATAAATGGCGGACCAACATCAATTGTTCTTGTCATAGGAAAACAATATAAATTAGCTAAACTCCCACAAACAAGCCATTAGATAAGAAACTGAAAATGGAAAACTACTTCAACTTTTATTCCGAAAAATTCTCCATTCTATGGCATTTCGGAATTCATTCTGTAATTCACCATTAATGAAAATAAAATTGAATTGATTGACTTTTATCCTAATCATATTTATGAAAGAAACTCATAGTTGAAAACTATAGAATTGATCTATTAAAATTGGATACAGAAATATCAGGTCAGATATTAATAATGTGGAAGAAAACTTTTCCTTATAAGATTTAATTGTTCATAAAATATATTCTTATTATATGTGTGTGTATGTGTGGAATCAATAACCATATACTAAATTGTCATAAATCAAATTAAGTAAACCAATAAATAGAAACGTAACAAATTAATATACGTAAAATAAGACTGCCACATTAGTATAATAGAAAACTCTCAGCCTTAGGAACTAATACTGTAGAGTTAGATATAGTTTGAAGGCCAGCTAATATTCCCCTATATATATATATATATATATATATATACATAGAAATATATCCAACGCATTTTTTTCTTATTGTTGATTTCAAACAGTTTTTACGGAGATTTTTCTCTCATCTCTGTTAATAAAGCAAGATCATTTCCCTGTGAAATGCAGTCGGAGGACCATTAACGAATTTAACCTATCCACTTGGATAATGCCATGGATTCTCTTGGTCACCTCAAAATAAGCTGCTGAGTCACTATTAAATTTTATAATGTCTTCAGTAACGCTCCTGTAGCTTCCGAATTGAATAGGATACCGACTATAACGCAAAATAGCTTCCGTTACCTGGGATCCTATTACTGGCTGCTTAATGGCTGTTTTGCACAGCCTACTGCTGTGCGTAGTGAGAAATCTCTGGCTTATTACATTGCCGTCCTTCCGTATTTAACGCGGTTTCTAAAGTTTCAAATGAGTTTCAAAACGAAAAGAAACTTGTTTCAGAAGATTCTCGCTTTGAAAATTCAGTAAAAGTTTCTTTTTGTAGTGCTATTGCTCGGTATCGTTACTGATAATATATTTTTACGGATCAAGTACTAAGATATCACATTTATGCTACTTTGGAAATCTTGAAGTGCTACATCGGCAAACTTTTTGTTTAAAAGAACTTGTTTAATGGTCTTGAAGAAAAAAGAAGGTAGTCTGAAATGAAGCAGGGAGATAAACTTTTCGATGGATAATCATTTTTTCAGCCTAACTTATTTATTTGTAATGAAGTGAATAGTTTCCGTGAGAAAATGTTAAGCCAGACTAAAAAAAAAAAGTTTTTATATTGTTGAATTAAATTTTTTTAGTTATTTAAGCTTAACTTCTGTAAAATAAATACATATTTTTTGAACAATATCTTTTGTTCCCAGCTTTTTTTAAAGCATTTAAAAAAGAAAATATAAATCAATTTAAAAATTATTGTTTATCGAAAATTTAATAAATCAATACAATGGAAAACGAATCAACTCTAAAAATCACTGTTGAGCTGGCGTATGTACTTTCAATTTTTTTTTTTTATTAAGAATATAAACGTAAAATAACTGTAAGATTGTTATTCCTGTGTATATGTCAAGTGTGAGCAATAAATCTGGAGAATTGATTAAAAATATCTGACGTATATATTTCCCATACACAAATTACTTCTAGAAAGGCATGAACAGTTCTAAATTAAATGGAATATATTTCAGAGAGAGTTATACTAACGTCGCACACATGGCGACGGACCTCATAAATTCAAACCTCAGTCAAGGGATGAGAATGGCACTTGAGCTGTCATTTTCCTATCCTAACTAACGCACCACACGAAAGTGAAAAAGTGTGTCTTTACAAATTAAACGTAAATCGGCCCGCTGTACACGACGAATCTTCAATGGCATTAGGCTAGAATTCATGCCCACGCTAACCAAGAGCTCGTGGTCATAACAACTTGGTAGCCACAGCAAAGGGAAATATTTCAGAAAGTAAGTTTTTAATCTTTACGATACCTCTAAAATTATTTACAATACAGATAATATAAAATATACATGTACATACAAATATATCATTCAAAAGGTATGAAGGGCGTTATACACTCATGACCCAAATTAAGGTCACAAATATAAAATCTGGGAAAACTTATGAACTATTTACTGTGTTGCCATAAAATTTAGCATAGAAACATATTGCAATTTCAGGAAAAATTTTGCAACATAACAATAAGGAAAAGGTTTTAATTGCGAATTAAGTACTAGTCATATCAAAAAGTGTGAAATCATGAATCAGAGATAAAGCAGTTACCTCAGAAAAAATCTGCCTAATAAGGAGAGTGACCAGTGTAAACTGCTATACATACCTCACAAAGAGCTACTATATTGTTTATGAGGGTATCAATAAGTAGTTGTGGCAACAAAGCCCATTTTTCTAAAAGTGGAACTTCTCTCTCTCTAACTTCTGAATGGTTCTGGGAGGGGAGCTACTCTGAGTAATGGTTTTTCCTAGACCATCCCAAATATATTCAATAAAGTTATGATCCGTAAGTCTCAAAATTCAATTCGTTGGTAGAATATCCACACTTTCATAAAATTCATCAACAATGAGAGTTATGTGTGGCCGCTTATTATCGTACATAAAAATGTAGTCAGGGCCCACACATCACCCAAAAAAACTTCACATAGATTTCCAGGGCTTCATCCCTATAGCACTGTGAGTTGACAGTACCCGCATCGAAAGCGTTCTGTGGCATACGACTGCCCAACATTCTATCACTACAAACAAGGACTCCTATGCCACCAGACCAGGTGATTTTTGTTACGTAGGAAAGATGAAAATTAGCTCCTTTTTCTCTCCATATGAAGACTTGACGAAAATCTCTTTGTCTGGTATATTTCAACTCATTACTAAAAAAATCACGTCCCCCCATTTTTGTGGTGTCCATTACTGATGTGTTTTCAGGTTCACAATAGTCCGCCTTTCCTGCTGGATACAGTCAAATGGACGAACCAGACTAGACACCGGGTATAAAGGCCAGTCTTTGCAAGAAGGCTGTAGACTGTTTGCCTGCAAATATTTCTTCCAGTCACAGCAGCAAGGTCATGAGCAAGCTGAGAAGCCGTTGTCCGCCTATGTCATCGTACGCTTAGTGCCAAGTAGCGTTGCTCTACAGGTGTCAGTGCTCTGAGGTGACTTTGACCAACCATCCTGATGATGGTATCACTTATTTGAAATTTGTTCCATAAACGGGAAACCACTTTTGATCCAATTGTAACCATCGACCCAACTTCTCTTGATATTGGCCAGTTTCAAGACTGCAAATGGCTCTCTATCTCAAGGAATCATCTAAACTATTATAAGAAGTCATTCTCACGGTAAACTGACTAACTTTTATTTAAATGAAAATTTCCATTCGCTTGAACGGTCTCAATCCAGTTGTTCTGCAAAAACTAACGCTAAACAATATTATTTACTAAACTGAAAGTTGGAACTGTATTACCCATGTTCTTTAAAATGTATAAAATACAAAAAATTTCTATCAGTCTTACAAGAGGCATTTTAAAATTATGGTGAAAAACATGTTTGTGGACTTTGGACATGAGTAAAGATATTGTATTTTTTTCTGGTAATAATATGAAATTGTAATAGGGCAAATAATGTTATGCAACAATTGTAAAAAGGCACGTTAAAATGTAATTTACTATTCATAATATATTAGAATATATACATTTGTAGTTACAGATTAAAAAATTTGAAGCAATATTTTGCTTTTTGTTTATAGTCTTTCGAGTTTTTCGTATTTATGTTTCTTTATTTTCTATTTATTAATATAAAATTGCAAAATTATGTTTGAATATCAGTAATTTTGCACATATGTTGGATTTTTTTTTATTTGACATGAAAATTTAAATATTCCACAATTTTAATTCAAAACGGTAGACGAATTTTTGTAGTTCATAAGTAATGCTCTAAAAATAAAAATAGCTTCAGATAAATTTCATGAATATATATATGTAATACGATGATGTTGTAATGATGGATTTTTTTAATGGAGCTTGCAGTGGCATTCTTGTGGTTAATTAAACTTTTTATTTCACAACTTGAACACATAAAACAAAGGACGATACACACACATATTAGCTGCAACACACTACATGATGGCAAGAAGAGAAGAAGCGCGCTTAACCGTGTGTTCAGGGTTTTTATAGTGGCGGTGAAGGTCGTACGACTCTTTTATAACAGGAGTCGTGATTGGTTGCAAATGAGCGGGTGCAATTAGATTAAGATTAAGATTATACGCTCGTACAATTAGATTAAGATTATAACAGTCTTAGGCGAAAGAACTAGGAAATAATTTCACGGGGTACAGTTAAGGAGATTTAAAAGAAGTCATTACATATATATATATATATATATATATACATATATATGGTCTGGGTTGTAATTTTGTTTTCTATAAATTTTAAAAGAAAATTTAGAGTTTTTGAGTGTTTTTATCTTGACTTAATGTTATTTTATGAAAACTTACTAATTTTATGCGTTACTGATATTCACCTTTCTTTCACCTGGGAAAATGGTTTTGCTGTACTCACGTGGAAAGTCTTTATCTAATTGTTTAGCTTTGTTTAACATATTCTAGTAATTATCATAGGCTATAATATTATCGCTTCATATTAATAGACTATGGTTTTAATTGTAATAATAATTAAACTTCTCTAGAAATTTCTTACTTTCCCTATGACCCAGAGTATTGGTAAATACAGGTGAAGGTTGGCTGGCTACAAAACTTTGTTTAAACCTGCGATCCTGGTTCTTAAGGACAGGAGTTTGCTTTAGTACTACTGTGGCTAAGACTTTATACAATCATGATTATAGTTATAAACCTAAGATAACTAGTCAAGACAGTCAAGTATTAGCCACAGTAATATATACGACTCCAAAGGCACTCGATAAAAAAATTCATGTATTTTTTTAGGAATATACAACGTTTGAGCAATTAGACTTAAATTATGTTTAAGATATTTTTTTTTAACATTTATAAACCCCGTGCACCACCGAACGTATAACACGGGGGTAAACAACACAGACAGAAGAAATGATTACAACACAAACATCCATGCCTTCTCCGGGATTCGAACCCAGTCCCTGCGGCACCGCAGTCAGCTTCACTGACCACTATACCGGATGGGCGGCTATGTTTAAGATATTGAAAGATGAATTTCTTATGGAAGTGGTCAAATCGACCTGTACAGAATAGATAATTTAAAAAAGATCTAAGATAATTTTTTTTGCAAAAGTGTTTGTCCTTATTTGTTTAATCTAAAGCAATTTTTCTCAAACTGTGGGGCGTGTTTTCATGGAGGGGGGGGGGCGTTATAATCCTACCAGGGGTGAGCGAGCATATCAAAAAGTTGAAAATAAAAGATTTTAAAAAAAATTGTTATTTTACTGAAAGGAATCAAAACAAAATATAATTCTGAGATATTAAATAATACACATTTGAAATGATATAATATACTTATAAATGCATCAGTAGTGCACAATGTATTTGATTCTTAATTTATTAATATTAAGTTAAGAGCAAGTTTAAAATTAATAGGAACCCCATGGTCTTATCATATACAAAATTATATGCAGAATTTAATACTTATCTTGACAATTTGTACAGTATATAATTAAAGTCGTATTGTAGCTTTAGCGTTAATCATTATTGAATTTATTACTTTATTATTGTATGGAGGGGTAGGGCACCATGAAAATTATGATTGAAAATGAGGTCGCAAATATTGAAAATCTGAGGAGCATTTATCTAACGAAACATTTAGTTTAATCATATTTTAAAACATTTTTATAGTTGTATGGGTACTTACTACTAGACTCTGTTTTCGAGACACTAAACTATCATTTGAGAAGAAAGGATATTCTTAAGAAAAATAAATCTAGATTAAATTGTATGCTTTATTAAGTTGCGTTAGTTAGAAATGCATAGGGTTTTTTTTTGTTTTTTTTTTGTCGAATGTCCTAATTTTTCACATTCATCAGCATCAAAAGAACACGACTATAAGGCGCATTATTAACATAAAATTAAAAAAAGTAGAAATAAAAATTTAGATATTTACATTTGTATAAAAAGAGTCTGAGGGTATCCTATCTTACAGAAATTGCAAGGAAATTCATTATCTCCAATGTCTGCTCAAAGAGTTGAAATAGCTTGCGTGCAGTCATATATTTATTTTCACACGAAACGGAACGCATGGAAATTAAAATGACAACGAAGCTTTTGATACTAGCACGAAAACCATAAATCATAGAGAGCTTCCATACTTGCTCTGATTTAAGAAATGAAGGGGCTCTTTGATTTTCTGATAAAAATAGCTTTTTTTCTCTTCAGCTTTAAGTGAAAAGATGGAATAATATTGCACCATCTCGAAATTTGAGACTGTCGTAATTCTCTATTAGTATTCGACCGTTATACAAGTGTCATTTTGTTTGGTGCATTGGATAGAATTAATTATATTTGTAATTGACAGAACCTTTAATACAAGATTTTGTCAATTAAGCAATATGTTATAGAAATTTAATTATACATATATATATATATAATGCTGTCTAAATATAGTGGCTGTTAGCGTTTCTAAATAATACAATTGTGCTAAACGGTTCAGCAATTCCATTATGCAATGAATTAGGAAAATTATAACAATGGAGTTAATGAATCTCTTAATTTAATTCGACTATTTGATGAACTTTTCAAAGAGTTGCAGATTAATATGTTAATGTGAAGAAAAGACAAAATAGTGGCTTAAAAGATATTTTGTATATGAACATTTCATGAGATATATATTTTAAATTTCTCAAATAATTCACAGACATTCACATTTCAGTCTTAAAAGTCCGTCACATTTCAATTTGAGAAATGAACTAGTCAAGATTATTCTCACGGCCGGGAAAGATACATAGTTTTTGAAGTCAAATATATCTAATATGTCTTCTCTCTAAGAGAAATGAATCATTAATTATTGCGTTAGTAGTTTAATTGGATACCTCTTACTCTCTCAATAATAATATCCCTAATAACCATTTAAGTGTTCTAAAATAAAGAACTGTAGTATTATAACTGATCATATGGCGATTATAAAAATAAATAATTTCATGTTAAACCTTTAAGATGTAAATGTTATGTTGATTTCTTATAAACTATCTTAAATTTTATTTAGTATTGCTAAATAATATAATATCCCTTGAAGATAGTTATCATTTATTTCTATCTTATTACTGAATCAAAAACTTCTTTATTTAAGTATTTTTTTGATATTTAATATGCAATTTCTCTTATTTCTATCTTCCATTAATCTAACTTTAAATTTAAATTGTGTCATTTGCTTTATACAGATTTTAGAGGATGATCTTGCTATGATCAAATTCGGAGATAGAGAAAAAAAAACCGAACTGGAAAAAAATAAGAAACAATTCCAACGACTAATTTAAGATAATGTGCTTATCTAAAAACAGAATATTTTTCTTGATAAACAGTAGCAATATTTTATTAGATTAGAAATCAATAAGCATAAGGGGGATGAGATGTTACAATAATGAACAGGATTGTAACACTGCATGATTACTTAACATGATTTAAATTTAACATTCCAAATGAACAATCCCACTAATATAGTGTCTAAACAAATGAAATTCCTATAAACTATAATTTTCAATATACTAAACTGGTTCTAGTACAT
The DNA here is from genome assembly GCA_019973975.1 of Trichonephila clavata. Lineage (NCBI taxonomy): Eukaryota > Metazoa > Arthropoda > Arachnida > Araneae > Nephilidae > Trichonephila > Trichonephila clavata. Next base: position 75,578 of record BMAO01031317.1, read on the forward strand.
TTATAACTCCAGAAAAGAATCTGTAATTTGGCCACTTACTTCAATATATCTAGTAAAAAGTTAAGAAATAAACAAAAGTATTTTAAAATTCTAGTTGTGCACTCTCAGCCGTTGAAATTGTAATATCACGGTGGAAATGCAAAGACCTATGAAAAGGATTGCACTAGCCTCGTCATACCATTAAGTGTGAGGACAGACATGTGTGTTGTGCGCATTTACAATGAGGTATCCCTTGACTTATCGAAAGTCCTATTGAGTGATATAGGAGTTGTAAAACAATTTGTCTTATCGGGTCATGTGAAGTAGTCTGCGCATTGGGAAACTTCAGCAAGATGTCCATTTCTGTAATTACTTTTGACTCTACGCTATAGGTGTATATACTTCCCAAAGTATGCTCAACCTAGGCAAAAACAAACTAATGACACGTCATTATTTTTCCGATAAATTATAGTTTCGCCTATACAGACATGTTTATTACATCCAATTGTGGCTGTACCAAGGCTAGAAATCGCCTGAGTCGTGCCTTATGATTCACTATACCCATCCTTAACTTGATATTATGATTTAGAGTGCCCATGATATTCTCCTCCTTTTTCCTCCTAATATTGCCGGTTCACTTTCCAGTGTGACTCTGAAGAATTGATACTTATTGTCGTTCCTGACCTTCAAGGCTTGCTTACTGCCAGGTTCAAACAGGAGGATGCAAAACGGTACGGCTAAGATATCTTCTTAACCCACCATGTTCTCTTGCTGCTTCATCTTGATTGTTTTCCACATTTGTCACTTATCGAAAGTTCAAGGTCGAGGAATAACAAACCAACATACGACATCCACTTCTATACTAAATGTTTAGCGTAATAAGAAAACACGAAGTTTTGTACTACATAAACTTACACACTCAGATTTTGTGATTTAAAATTTTTTGACTATACGTGTTCTGGTATTATTTCTAGCATATGGCTCCTGAAATTCGACTAGATTTGGTGGTATATCTACTATTAGTTACTTCGTAATGCTCAAATTTTCTTAATTAAATATAAAAAATTAAACAATATTTACATTTACGTAATATTTCTAAGAGTTTCCAAAGTTATAATTTATTTAAGGTCTATTTTTTGAAACATTAATTTAAAATTTCTTCAAGGAGTTTGAGTAAAAGAAAAATAGCTATATTTATAAACAGTCATTATCCAAATAAAAATTCATTGTATGAATGGTTTAATATCTTCGCACTATTTTTAGATACACAATTTACGTTCTCATTTTTTCTGTTGGGTTGAATTAAATGCATTTGTTTCCTATAGCTCCAGAATTTTATTTTTTATTTTTTTTTTACATGCAATGAACTGTCACAAAAAAACCCTATTTTTATTATTTTTTTAAAAATCTCGCAATCTTATTAAGCGTTATTTGAGTTTTATTTGAGAAAAATTGTTGCAAATAAACATCATTTTTTACTGACGTTTTAAGTATTCCTAATTTTCCTTTATCTAAATATTATTTTCAATTAAAAATATTATTCGGAAAAGAGTAATATATTTCTTTATTATGAATTCAAAAAATAGAATCTAATAATGAAAATATATTTTTGATATTACAGTTAGAAAATTAAATAAAATAATTTCTTCTTATTCTTTTGATTAGAATTATATATTATTAAGATAGTAATTATTCAATAATAGTTATTCAATTCTCGCTAAATATTCCTTAGCTATCCAAACCAAGTTAACCTTAGTCCCATTTATCATAGATAATAATCACTTTTTGTGATATTATTTTACGAACAGTCAGCTAGCAAATCCCTCTATGTGCTTAAGATCATTCTATTATAAATATTTAAGTGGGTTCGATTTTATTGCCTAGGTATAATCGACAAATTTCATTAATCATAAAACGTGGTGATTTGTCTATTAAAGGTGTTTCAGTGAAAGATCAAATAACTGAGGATTGGAGAAAAATCGGCTTTTGGTCTCTATTATCGTCCGAAGATCATTCTATGAAATTTTAATGATGTTTCTCCGCCTTTCTCCTAAGAGGTACCTATTATTCACGAAATGTCATTAACGTCACCCTAGAATAGGCGACTTAGCTGATTATCATGAAGTTTCTTTGCTCCGAAAGTAGCGACAATAAATCATAAAACTTTGTAACGAAACATTCAAGTGCGAAGAATGTTGGAAAATAGGTGAAAATTTGAGAAAGTGGCGAACAGTTGAAAATGGGTGCATTATTATCGTCTTCCTACTGCCTATATCTCAGACAGTGTCACTTTTATGGCAAATTGGGAATGTTTCGGTACTTTTTATGGCATTTTTTGTTACATTTAAGGCATAGAAGCAATTTTCTTTCGAGGCCTTTACGCTTAACATTATAAATCAATACATTGAAATTCATTTTTAGAATTTCGTGAATAGATTACAGTCCATATAGAAAAGGGAGAGAGTGCAATAAAAATAGATTTGCTTTGCATTCAATCATTTTTGTTATCTAACTTGACTATACGGGGAAGGAGAGGATCTATGAACATAAAGAGTGGCATTTCTAAGCTGAAATGTTTTAAAAAGCTTTTCTTCATAAATATCCTTCTTTTGGCCTCCGATGGACATTTAACGGTTTTAAAAAGTTTTCTGGAGAACATAGCTGAAGGCGCAGCTCCAAAAAGTACCTGAGAGCTTTTCGTATTTTAGCATAAAAAAATAATATTTATTGCATTTTATAATATTATGAAAATAAAATCATATAGAAAAATAATTTGTTTATTAAATGTTTTTCAAGACACATACATCAAAAAATATATTAATAAAAAAAGAAATTGCAGCTTTAGATGTCAAGAACGGAAACCCAAAGGGGCTCAGGTTCTAAATAAAATACACTCATGTCCATAAATTAAGAATAATGAAGTTCAGGCAAAGAAAGAGACAGGAGCAAATCAAATTTGATTTATTTGTAAAGTCTATTTATTAAACAAAAGGTAAAGTGCAAGAAGTGCATATGTTTGACATAATTAATAAAAATTGCGATTTTTACTCCCTGGAGCAATTTCAAAAAAAAAACATATTCACAAAAACAGTATAACACGTTTAGTATAATGGTTAATACGGATTATGTCTCCCGGAAGATGCAATACAGGCCTTACAACGCTTACGCATGCTGAGTATCAAATTATCAATCTGATCTTGGGGAATATTACACCACTAATCAAGCAATGCCCTCCGAAGATCCGGTAGACAGGTGGGAGGGGGTTGACGGGCTGCAATTCGTCGGCCAAGCATATCCCACACATGCTCTATTGGATTCAAGTCCAGTGAGTATGCTGGCCAATCCATACGGGTGATATCCTCCGATTGAAGGCATTCGTCTACAATGTTTGCACGGTGAGGACGGGCTTTGTCATCCATAAACAGAAATTCAGCACCCATGGCACCCCGAAACAAACGTACATGTTGTTCCAGAATTACATCCCGATACATGTGGCCTGTCATCGTTACACTCTGAACATGTAGGTCAGTTCTGGAACCAAGAATAATTCCTCCCCAAACGAGCCATCCTGCACCACCATAACGGTGTCGTTCAATGGTGTTCTCTTGGTGGTAACGAGTACCTGGCGCTCTCCTTATGAAAGTCCGACGAGAATCAGACTGCAAACTAAACTTGGACTCGTCGGAAAACATCACACAATACCACTGTTGTGGTGTCCACAATGTTCTAATCCAGGTTAATCGCAGGCAACAGTGAGTTGCGGTAATGGGAACACATATGACATTCATACGAGCATATAGACCAATGTGCCCTAAGCGTCTGTACATTGTCTGCCTTGAAACTGTCGTACCGGTAGCTGAAGAGAGCGGACAAGATAGGTCTGATGTTGTGCTCCGCCTGTTTCTTTTGGCAGTAACTGCCAAATATCGGTCCTCATTTGGCGTTGTAACTCAGGGGCGATCTGTGCTGTAACATCTACTCACTTTACCATCATCTTGGAATCGTTGCCAAAGCCTGGACTTGACACTCTGGGCGATTCCAAGCTCCTCGGATACTTCCAGCTGGGCACGTCCACATTCCAGTCGTCCGATAATTCTACCACGTAAAAATCACCCAAATGCTTCCTTTGTGTCATAACTATGCGATTATTGCACTGAAAGGCTTTTAAAGTGCTTGTGAACAATTTTACTTCTTTGCCACCATTCCTTATATACCCCTCTCCTACACTCTCGTCATTGTGACCTACTATCCGTGCCATCTGATGGTTTCCTGTAATTTGCATATGCTTTTTCAAGATGTGTGTGATAATTCTACAGGTGAAATTTTTATTTTAGAGTTCAATTAATGTGTGATATCCTTAATTTATCGACATGAGTGTATATCATATATTGGCCGCTTATAAAATACAATAAATGTACCTATAATAATATCGCTTCATTATTTACATTTAAAATTAAAAATAGCACATAATTATTTCTAATTTGAAAACAACAGATTTAAATATAGTAAATTATCATTGAAACGTTTCTTTAATTATATCCAAAAAATTAGTCGTATGTCACATTTAAATGAGAACTAAAAGATAATTTATAGTTAAAAATAAAGTAAACAGGGTTCCAACTCTAATGTAAGAAGACAATTATATTAATTAAAAGTTAATTTGCTGTAAAGCGAAGGGTGTCATTTAATTGTAACCTACTTACACCCACTTAAATGAAATAATTTTAGTCTTTTATGTAACTTTGTATTTCAATTGTTACACATAGCTCTTTTCATTAGAGAAATATTTAGCTATATAATTTAATTAATCTTTCATTCAAAGAATACATTAGAATGAAATGGAATGTATGGAAAGTGTATTTTGAAATTAAAGCAATTACAGATGTTATTTTGAAAGATCAAAGGTATTTGAAATAATTTTTAAGGACATACTCTATTATTGTAAATCGTGATTAGTTATGACTAGTTTCTTAAAATATTTTTTATACCAGTGTGAATGCGTTCAGAATGTCATAGTAATAATATCAATTGTATTTTATACGAAAATTTAAATTTCAGAATTTGAATATAGAACTTAAATTTGAAACTGCAGCTAGATTTTCTTTTATAACACTTGTTCAAAAAAAAAAAAGAGTTCGAAGTACAACCAATTCTTCTTTAGATAGAGATTTAAAAAAAAATGTATTAGAAGTTTTGCAGATATATATATTTCAATTATAAGAGAGATGTATTGGTATTATAAGCACTGGATGAATATGTCTAAAACGAGCATGTTCTGTTCTTTTAACGAAATCTTCATGTTTCTTTTTTTGAAATTTATTTTTTCTTAATTGGCATAATTATTCTTTAATTAAGTGATTATATTCAATTTCTCCGGAGTAGACATTTACTTTGGAAGAAAAAAACATAGAAACTGTTTTGTACAATTGTTTGATGAAAAATTTAAGATATCCACTTACTAGTTTGGAAGTATTTATGAACTTTTGTAAATATCCCCCTATGAAAGGATATTATTTATATAAAACTTTTTAAATCAAGAATAATAAACACATTATTTATTTATTTTAACAGGAAAGGTTATTAAAAGAAAAATAAAGAACAAATAAAGCAAAGCACCAAATCTTGTGATGTTGTTAACTTTGATTGTTGCAAAAAGACTATTGAAATATAGTGAAAATATTGAACGAAAAAACTCTTTAATGTAGTAAAATTCAGCAATTATATATACTCAAAAACTTTTGCACCCTTGTGCAATGAAGGTAAATTGTACTCTATTATGTGTGTGTGTGTACATGTTTAATAAAAAGTATTTCTAAAGAGAGAGTAACCATATATTCTCGTTCACAATTCAATTCCAATCAGCTCATGTTTCCACTTCAAGGGGTTATGACCTCGGTAGGGAGAAAAAAGAACCAACTGAACATGCCAAGTGCAGACTTACGCCATAGAGAAATATATACCAAGCACATATAACAATTTTCCCCCTTAATAATCACACATAAAGGGCATTTTTACCTTGATTATCAAAAAAGTTGCTTGAAAAATTTATATTATGTAGAATTATATTTATATACAAGTCCCTGATTGTAATGGTTACCATGCTATTCCATAGCTAACGGAGATAATTTTAAATGTTTTCCATTTACTAAATAACAGTTCAATCCTTATACAGATTAAATTACTTACGATTACGTAGCTTAATTCGAAACAAGACAATCGCCTTAATAATTAGGAACAACATAAAAGGAAATTTCCATTTCGCAAGCTTTTGAAGCGGTAAATGCTCTTAATGTAATGTTGTTCGTTCTCGATACATTTTTTTACCAAAGAATGTCGTTCAAAATGAGCATGGGTAGCAATGGGTACAAATCTTGTCCCTTTCTAAATCAACGTTCGAATCTAACAGACGATTCTCCCTTTTACAGTGCATTAGGTTTCTTCTGAAAAGGCTGTTTGACTCCATTTTCTTCTGTTTTTTCGACCGTCTTCTTCGCTTGTCCATTTACAGAGAAGATGCACCGCGCATTTGCATTCATTTAGAAAACAGAAGCCGTCAATGTTTCTCGCTCAAGCAAATACTTCAGTTCTCTTATCAAAAACTTCGTCTTCTTTTGCTTTTCAGCACTTTTTATTCTTCTCTTTGTACCCTTTTTCTATCGTATTCTGCATTTTTCTATTTCTTCCCCCCCCCCTTTTCTTGAAGTTCCCTATGATTAGAAAAAAAAAGTATTTCAATGGGAATATAAATATAATAATAAGATATTATGTATTTATAAAGAAGAAAAGTAAAGGACTTTATTTTAACGCTTCAATGTTACTTTTTAGGTTTTTTTTATTTCTTTTGTTTGTTAAAGATTTTTGAAAGGCTCGAGAGCCAAATTAAAGCTGTGCATCTATGAATAATACTGTAAGACTGATACGTATGAGAATACGCAAAAAAAGCTAATATTTCTTTTTCTGTGCATTTAAAAGAAGGTTTTCTTTCAAGACAATTATTTTTATTATTACTTTAGTGAAATCGTATACTCTTTGTGGGGTTTTTGCTTTTAAAGTTTATCTGCTGAAAGTTTATTTGTTTCAGCTGGTAAGATATTGCAAGGTATTTTGGTGTCTTGGTAGAAAACTCAATTTTTATTTGCATTGTATAGCAAAAGCAAGATCAATTATTTTAAAACTTGTCTTAGATTTAAAAAAAATTGACGAAAAACGAGTTTTGTGAATTAGAACTTGAATGTTATTTGTATAAGTTACACAATTCATTATTTTTATTATTAAGATATTCTTTTGGATATGCTAAGAGATAACTTATATTTTTAAAGAAAAAGTATAGGTTCAAAATATCGTACTTTTTAACCATTAAGAAACATTTATCTGTTAAAAATATATACGTGTTTTTTTATTATAAGAAGGCATCTTTGTTTTTTTTTAATTTTATGCTAGAAGCGTTTATTATATGTATTTTTTCTTCAAAATTTATTAATTCTTCAGTCTTTGTCCCACGTATTCATGTAAGAAACATTTTAAATAAAACAAGATATAAATGGATTTTATCTTTTGTTTTATAATGAAATTCTTTTACCCTAAAGTGTCAGCTATTTTGAGACGCTTTTTTAGTACATAATATAAATGAAGTGCATTAAAAATATGTAGTTTAAATAAGAAATGGTATAAAGCGCTTATTTATTCCATTTGAAAGCATTTATTACTTCTACTAATACCAAATTCTCCCCAAAATAAGTAACAAAATAAAAAACCAAATAATTAAAGTATTACATGTTTGTACACATGATTCATTTTAACCCCTTAACTGCCGATTAAAAGTTACTCGAATCATTCCCTAGTGCCACAGTTTTTCATGCAGGCACGCGTATGTGGTGTATTGGAAAAAAAAGAAAAGGTGCAGATAAGCAAATTTTAATTTGAATTAAGTAAATTCTTCGCATAACCTGCCAAGGTCATTTCATTGCATTCCAAAGCCTTCGGAATAGTTTTAGTGATAGCAGTACAAACACTAGAAACGCATTTTGGAAAGACGTTTAAACACGTCATACACGTCCACTTAACGTACCGGGTGAGAAAAACAGATATGTACGCCGGCGGCAGTTAAGAGGTTAATAAAAGACAAAAGCTTTGTAATTCTAAAAGCAAAAAGTGTTAAATACTATAAATTATTGAATCCCCCCCTCCAAAAAAAATTAACTAAAACTGATGAAGAAACTTAACTGATTGTTTTCCTCTTGGTTCAAACCATCTCAGTCTCCAATACAGTTAGCATTTGTTTCAAAAGTTCTAGGCCAAGTTCACATTCCCGTAAGGATTTTTAATTTTTGGAGGAGTTGATTCTATCCAGTGAATTGTAGGGTTTGAAGGGTAATGCGTCTAAGCAAAAAAAGTATTCGAAAGGTTTCTTTTATCAGAATAATATCTTAATAATCGCATTTCCTATGGTTTCATCCAAAAATCATCAATTTTTTATCTATAAATTATTTTTCTTTTTCTATTTGCTCTACTTCTTTTCATTTCAGGCAGTCTGTTTATTAATGCGGTTCAAATGATTTTGATTTATGTGTAGCCTAAAAAATGTATTTGTGTCTCAAAATAAAAAAAAATGAGTTTTAATAAAAACTTATTAAGTTATTTGTTTATATTAGAATCATGCAAAAAAAAAAAAAAAAGAGCAGTAGTATGTCGTATGAAATTCACTACATTTGCATGTATATACGTACACACATTTTTTTAAATGTAATTCATGACGTTACATGTAAATAAAATAATTTGTAAGCTTTTAAAAAAAATGTTTATCTTATAAAAATGTAATTGAGTTAGTTGTAGTTATATATATGGAAATATTTTTTACAAATATTTTTTGCTAGTCTTACAGAATTTAACAAAGGTCTTAGATTTGCAGTTGAATACAATATGTCCCCAAACTACATATCAAATGCCCCTATAAAATATATAATTGCTATATATATCTGATTTCATTTTTCGATTTAGGTAAAAAAAATAGTATAGTGACGTTGAGTCTAAGAAGAATAAACTTATAAGGCAAAAGTTTACAGCAACAAAAGAGACATCTTTGGAAGTTTAAAAATAATGCATAAATTATAAAAATAATTGATAATGAAATCAATAATTTATTTTTTTGATTATATTTTAAACCTTGATTAATATATATATATATATATATATATATATATATATTGTTCCAAAATACTACGAGAAAACTACTTGGCATATTTTTAGAAAAGAAAACATGGAACCTTTTTGTAACCTTCTACTGCCATTACCCTATCATTTATGATGCCATATAGGTCAACAGAATCATTAATACTGATGACAATGTTAACTGAAATTACTTCTCCATCCAAATAGACTCCTATCTTGTACAAGAGAATAATTATAATATTGGTCCCATTCTCACGTTAGCTGAGAAATCGTCAATTATCCAGCCACGTTGAATCGAGGCTCATCTGTTAATAGAACGGATCGTCATTCCTCTACATCCAAGTCTATATGTTCTCTAATCCACTGTTTTCGAGCATTACGTTGATTATTCGTAAGCATTGGGTACAACATTTGCCTCTAGGCTTGTTTGATGAAGATGACGACGAATGGTTTATGTCTATACAAGTTGTCACATTCTCCGCGGAGAACATCAACCACAATTCTGTTTTATTTTGTCAACGCTTAGAACAAACATCTTTAGTTATAAGTAATATTCTTTTCTTCACGGGATATTCTTTTGAATATCAGCCTGTTTTATGTTTCATTACTATATAAAAATCACATTATAATCTATATAATTTTTAAGGTTTTTGTGTTAGTTTCGGAAATTATATTAAAAAAAACATGGATTGAATTGGTTTGGTAAAATAAAAATAATGTAAAAAAATGTCTATTTTATTATATAACTGCTTAAATAGTTTCGTGATGATTTACGAATTATTTTGACATTTTTAACACATATTCCTTTTTGATTGCATATACACAGTATACATATATAAATAATAATATTATGAAAGTAATGCAAAAAAAAATATGTGAAAGTTTTCCTTTCTGAATAATGCCAATTAAATATGTATGAGTCAACATAAAGTATAAAGGAATATCTCGAGTAAGACGACTAGGTGTACTAAAAATAATGATTCCACACATAAGAAACTATATAAAAATCTATATAACTAGAAGCTACATTTGAGTGTATTGCTTAGATTCAATATTTGATAAGGTAATTATTTGGAGAAAAATGTCGATATTTAAGTATGATATATTTTCAGCTAAGATATTCTGAACTATATAGAACATTTTTTTTTAAAATTCATCTGAGAATTAAAAATCAATGACAAATTCCTTTTAAAAAAACTGCAAAATTCTAAGCTAATTTCTATTTAATTAATTTCACATAATTGATAATCATTTTATGTACACACAGCGTAATTCCATACCAAACAAAACATATTATATTCTGCTTGTTTTGAAAATATACTATTATCCGTGAAAAGAACAAAACAAGCATTTTTTTCTAAAAGTTATTTCACTAAAGTATTTACCACTTTATTTCATTTCAGCTTTTCTGCATTTCCAACTACTCGCAGCAATTCTTTTAGAAAGTTTTCTAGAAAAACAATTTAAATTTTTTTCATGAAAATTAGAACGAAACAAAAAAAGAATTCCGCTTATCTAATTCTATGTCCCTTTCACAGTTTTTTGGTAGATTTAAAATCCGTATCTAGATTGTAATACAGATCCAATCACTTTCACTAGTGTACTTTAAATTAAAGAGAGCTTTCGTTCAATTAAGTGCTGTTCAAGTAAACACGGATTTTTATTATATGCTCATTCTGAAAAATATTATTAAGGAAATATTTAGCCTGAATTAATTAACTGTGAAATAAATGAGGAAAAAAAACTTTTCAAATAATTTTTTTAGCACAAGCTTCTCAAATAAAAGGATTTCATTCTGTTTTTATTCTACAATGTATTATTAACTCGATGCTATTTATTATTCTGAATTTGTGTCAAAGAAGAATATGCAGATTTTTAAAGGAAATCAAAATTAATCAAGCGGGATACGAGCATATTTAGCTTTCCATAGTGAAACGATGCATTGATATTTTAATATGTTCTGTTAAAATGCAGAAATCAGTTAATCTGCAGATTAGCTAGATAACATGCACGTTAATTAAGGTGATCCATTGAAGTGGAGAAAATTGTTTCATTCCTCAAATACCTGGATAATGTGTGAATTACCTAGAAAGGCGGCACATTACCTACTAGACACTCGTTAATATGTACATTATCTACTAGGCACTCGTTGAAGTGAAAATAAAAACTTTTGTGGAACAACGGACAACCTTTTTGGCACTTAAATTAAATGTTGTTTACTTATTTTTGGTAACTAAGGAATCACAAGTTAATGCATTCTAACAATCAACACATTAGTTGATGTAATCAATCTTCAATCAATTAAAAAACTATAAAGCAAACAATCAGACTGTCTCACATATTATTACAATTAAGGAATAAAGTTTCTGAAATACATATAATAAAATTATGCTTACTTTTAGTGGAAACTAAATATTGTGACACTTTGAATTACATAGCAATTTGCTTTTCCGACAAGCTCACCTATTTGTGGTACATTTAGATTTCCAGTCACATTTCTTGAAACCCTGACTTATAATAAATTATATTAAAGTCTTTTATTGAATACATTTACTGTCTCTACTGCTCTGTTTCTAAGTGCTTACGATAAATTATTCTGAAAAGAGTCAACGTTCAATGAAAATTCCTAACAGAAAGAAAATGACAGAATCAAACTCTTCACCTTTAACGAAACGGAAACCACTAACGTGAATATTACTTAGTTAAAATGAGGAAAACTCTTGATTCCACACTTCAACTGAGCAAATCAGTTAATCTTCAGATTAGCTAGGTAGTCCACACATATTAACAGCTTTTGAGCTTTAATGGTAGAGATCCTAATGGTATCCTAAGAGAAAATATTATTTTTTATGAGTGTTACTTTTTTACATAACATATTGAAATGATCTCTTCTTGGGACTAATTTAAAATTAATTTCCCTCTATAATTTAATGCATTCTAAAATAACAGGATTCGTATAACTTAAATTTAAAATTTCCCGTTTGTGATTTTTAATCTTATTTATCCTTATTTTAAAAAAAACTTCCGTAAGGTTTTCTCCCTTTTGTTTTGGAAAAAAATATCCTTCTTTTATCGAAACATTTCTAAATATATTATTTATTTTTCAAAAAAAGAAGCATTCGTAGCAGAAACTCATTTTTATCCAAAATTACCATATTTATGAGGCGTTATAGCATGTCTCAACACACTAAATGAATAAACAAAGGCAAATTAGCAACTGCAAATTAACTGGATCTTAAGTTTCGAAATTTTAGTCTTGTGAAGCCCTTATCCGGACACAAACCTATAAAATATTGCTTACTTTCATACAACAAAATTTATGCTCAGTAATCAATAGGCTGCTATGTAATTAAAATCAAATAAGCAATGGGAATTGAAGTTTACAGCCATCAATATGCCACTTACCCATCGAATACGCATACGCTAATTTGTACCGAGTTACAATTTATTTTCCACTTATTTAAAGCCATCGGCCTTAAGGGTGAATACTTTCTAATCGTTTAAGCGAATATCCGCTGGGATACTTCATCACGTATGCAGCAATGCTTTAACAAAGCATTTCAAAATCGGACTCAACAGAGCTTACATTTCAACATGGGAAACAGATTTGAATAGCAAAATAAAGATCCTAAAGTATGTAGAACGAGAAATGTAACGAATCGTAGCGTGAAATTTCTGTACTATGTAGTTGAGGAATTAATTCTTTAATATTTACTAGCATTAAATGGTAAGTCTTTATTATGCAGTAGGAAAATGGTTAATATCATATTTATTCCGTTATTTAACCATGTGATGTTATTCGATCGTGATATGTTGTTATGTAATACAACTTTTAGGTATATGTTATGGTGCATATTTCATCGTAACAATTACGCTTATTTTGAAGAACATATTAGAGCTAATAAAATGAATTAAATATTTATTTTAGTGTAACTGGTACTATTTGTAATGTTTTTTATAATTTAAATTATTGTAAGATATTATAAGAATTAAAATTTAACCCGTTAAAATTTTTACTGACTATTTTAACAAAGTAAATTATTATAATTAACTAAACTGCTAATGTTTAGTTCTTTTAAAAAAATTAAATTGGTATAAGAGATTATAAAAATTTAACTTGAACCCATTTAACTAATTTGAATGAAATCAAGTTTGTATAAAAATGGCGTGAGAAATAACATACATATAACTGAAATGTTCTATGAAGTATTAATTCTTGAATAAATATTTATTTTTAAAGAAATATCATATTTTAGCTTTCAAAATCTATCTTTAATGATGCATTGATTACTAAAACTTTTTTCAGTTCAATATATTTATAACTTCAGATAATTTGTGATAGATACAATGGATTGATTCAGAACTTTTATAATTGTGCTTCTATTTATAACTTTCAAGAATGATAAAAAATAAATTTAATTGGTTTGACAAAGCCGTTAAAAGGTTTAAGGATCAAAAGCTTTACTTTAGTTCAGTTTTATCTGAGTTATAAAACGTATAAGACATTTCAAACATTTTTGGGAAGGACTTAAAGTTAAATAAAAAGATTATTGTTGGCCTAAAAATAAATTTCTCAAGCTTCAAAACTCCATTAACTGTAAAAAACTATGTAAGAAACTATAAATGCAAGTAATGTATTATATGATATGTTTCACAGTATTATATTATTTAGATATTAATTGATGAATTATTTATAGAATTTCCATACAACATATCACATAACTTTGTGTACGGTTCCAATATTAAACTACTTCTTACCATTTATTCCAAGTTTAAATATTACTTATTAAAAATAAATCAAAATAAAATTAAACAGTAAAAATAATATTTTTATCTTACAAATTGTTAAAGTTATATAAATATTTATATTTCAAGAACTCTTGTTTACGTATTGGAGCTTTATCCTAAAAAAATAGTTAAATAAAGCTGTTCAAAATTTGAGAAGAAATATTTTAAGCAGAGTTTGTAATTCTAAAATGACCAGTTTTTAATGTAAATACATTTTTTTTATTTCAAATTTTTTTTATTACTTCTATTTTTAAAAAAATAAAAATAGAAAAAAAAAACGATTTTTTTTTTGTGTGCAATTTTAGCTCAGATTCCTATCAATTAATTCCACAGTTATATAACGGAGTTTATACCATAGATGGGCAAAAATCTCACGCGTTCTTCAAAATGTAAAATATATAATATATCTGATTATAATATATGCAGTGAGACTGAAAAAAATTGTTCTAAAACCTTTTTGAAACTACGAGACAATAAACTTTTTGTCAAATATACTAATACTTTTTCAATACTAAATTGAATCGTTACTATCAGTACTGATAACTTTTTTAAAAATTTATATTTATTTAAAATCTAGTGACTATATTAAAATGAACATTTCACAACTATTTCAGCTTTTGGCATTGGCTTGGAATCGCGTATTAAAACGTATTCAAAATTTAATCCAAAATTGCCATTACACCTCAACTTCTTGCCCTAATTGCAAAATTTAGATAAAATTTCAAATGTATTATTTAGTAAGAATAATGAATAATTAAGATTCTTTAAAATCTTTTTAAAAAATTATGGAAAAAATATTGTACGTGTATTTTAAATGTGTATTTTATTTACCAATATGCGTTATTACTTACAAATATACACTTTTAAAATAATCTGCAAAAACCAATTGTTAGCTGCACTGAAGTATTTGAACAGAGCGGCTGAAAGCACGTAGTTGCATTTATCATGTGATTATGACGTCACATAAATAAATGAGAGGTTTGGCTAGGAACACGTGTTTATGGTTATGTGATTATGACGTAACATGAATTTAGACCATTAAGTTCCCCAGAAGTCAACACATTGTTTGTAAAAGAATGAATAAAGCTGTGTAATTTTTTTTAAAAAAAAGTATTCGACTAACATTGTTTTTAGTTAATGGTTACGTTATTTTCTCTTGTTCAAAACCAGTGTAAACTATAATGAACGGTTCTGAT
This sequence comes from Trichonephila clavata, assembly GCA_019973975.1. Lineage (NCBI taxonomy): Eukaryota > Metazoa > Arthropoda > Arachnida > Araneae > Nephilidae > Trichonephila > Trichonephila clavata. The sequence goes on from BMAO01031317.1 coordinate 90,709, forward strand.
GATGATTCTGAAGTGAATTGGTATCTCTTTTAAAATAGTTTTGTTTTAAATTACAAATGAAAGAAGAGAGTATATATATTTTTATTGTGTGTTTATATATTAACGTAGTTTTTGTTTGCTTGTTTCAGGGCAAGGCGATCCAGCAAACTGCCCTGAGGATGATCCTGACTGTAACAAAAAGAATGAAATGGTACAAGACAGTGGTGAGTATATTTAGTTATTTCATTAATTTAATAGCTGATCTACGCTGAATATAGCAAATTAAATATTTTAGAGGTTAATAAAAAATAAAAATAACAACTATCATTTCAAAATATTTTTTTCAGAAAAATTTCATATAATTATTTTTTTTTACTGGTTTATATAATTAAGTCACATATCTATATAATTTTTAAAAGTAATCTGAAAAAGTGTAAAGTACGTTACTGGTAACATTTCGTCATCCTAATTTCAGTTATAACAATTAAAGAGGTAATGACCTACAAAACTCAGGACAAATTTCTTTCCATTAAGCGAAACAGGTACTCTAAATTTTTAACATTTTTGTCATTTTTATTTACTGGAATAAAGAAGTTGATACTTAGAGCGATTATAAAATCTAAATAAATGTTAACTTTCCTATAAAAGAAGAAAAAAATGAAGTGACTGCTATTGGAATAAAGTTGGTACCATTTGAATGAATTGGCAATTTCAATAAAAAGTCCTTAATAATCTTTATAGTACTCGTAAATATTAGCAATGAGAAACCTTAATTTTTGAACACTACAAAACTGAAGGAACCGAACTACTGAATGCCAAATCTTCTAAATCAATTGAAATAAAACTCCTAAATTAGATACTGGAATCTACATTCATTTTGTATAACTTTATAAGGGATGAAATATTTAGGTAGATAAAATGGAAAATTCTATTATTCAAAACCTAACAACAATTTACCAAACGAATGAGAGCAAAATATTTAATTGTCAAAGCTATTAAAGAATTTTTCAAAAATGTAAAAGGAATTACAATGCAATTTAAAGCGTTTACAAAATTACATGTGTGGGAAAAGTAAATGACACATTCTTGAAGTATCTTTTTGAATATCTTACACATTTTTAGAACACATTTTACATTATGAATGAAAAAATGAATTAAATCTCTTGTAAAATATATATAAATGTAAAATAATAAATATATCATATAAAAATTTTTTTCTTACTCCAATCACTAAATATTTTTTCGTGGCAGTTTGAAAAAATAATGCATTTTATTGAATTTTTTAAACTTATCTGATGTTATATTAATTTTTTTTCGATTACTTCATTAAATTTTTATGAACTTTAAATCTCAAAAGAATTTATCTATTAAAAATAAAAAAATAAGCTAATAATTAAAAAAGAGTAAACTGTTTTCGATATAGTTAAAAAATATAAGTTTATCTCTCTTCAATTGTAAATTACCAAAATACTTATAATATTGCTTTCAGTGCTTTATTTCATTGCTTAGTGTCCCATTACATTTAGATTGGTTTAACATTACTTTCACTGTTTGCAAATGTATAGATATATTTTTAAAGATACTACTACTCTAAGAATCTTTAGAATAATTAACAAAAACCACTCCGTTTTTTTAATTGGGCCTTATTACAATTATTTAAAAAGAGTAACTGCGTAATAATCTTAAAAATCTGTGATGAAATAAAATTTTCAAAAGATTTAAAAGTAAGTATTTAGAATGAAATGAGTGAAACGTTTGATGTATTTATAAAAAAGAAAATATTTTTTTCAAATAATAAATTAAACTTTCAAAAATAAAGTACGTACTTAATTATATAAATTTGCTATTCAATACCATTCAATGTACTATCCAATATATTCGCATTTTAAAAATGCAATAAAATAGTTGCGATAAATAATATAACGATTCTATACAAAAATTACAAAGAATTAATATTTAAATTTGTTTAGTTCATTATAAAGTAACCGAAGGCTTTATAAGATCTGATTTTTTAATAATTAGTTTCAAAGATATTTCAAAAGTAATCGCATTATGAATAAAAAGAAAACAAATTTCTGGAAAATTTCATAAGATATTCTACAGAAAAAAAGATGTACTTGGGACATGAATTTTTTGAAGACATCATTTTTATAAGGAGCATTTGCTTATACCAGCCTCAAGTACTTTAAGAAAATTAATTAAATAAAATAAAGTTTTTAGTTGCTACTGGACATTTAAAATTTTGAAGTCAAAAGTATATAGACTTACTTTAATTAATAATTTGGGACTGTTTTCTTCTTAAAAGTAGTAAAAAATAAGAAACAGGATGTAGGTAAGTTTTAATCCCATGGAAGAGCAAATTCCATGGGATTAAAATTCCCCAAACATGGAATTCTGTTGAATTATGAGTATTAGATTGCACCCCTCTAAATAAAATCAACTATTGTCCTTTTTTAAAGGACAATGGCTGTTTTATATGAGGTATGATGGAATTATTGACCTGTTTTCTACTTCCACTAGATAAAATTAAGCGTGGAAGAGAAATTTGATTCGGGATAAAAAATAAACAAAAATTATAAAGAAAATCAAGGGAATGAACAGCTATATTTATTTAATACTTAGACAAATCATCAGTTTAGTATTGTGGAAAAAATGCTTTGTTTTCTATTTTAGAGCAAATTGAGGAATCGAACTTCATAGAAATAAATTTTTATGCAGAAGATTTAAAAGTCTTAGATCTTTATTCACACATCCCTTACAATTCCCTTTTTTGAGTGCATGAGACTATGAATTGTGTGGATTTTTAAAATTACTATTGAATTTAGTTACACAAATGTAAATTTTGAATCAGACTGTTTTCGTGTTAACCAGTAAAATAATAGATTCATTAACGTATTATTTGCACATATTTATTGTATAGATGTGATTAAATGTAAATACATAGATGTAGGCTCCTGACTGAGCAATAGAACTAGATATATTTCTTTTTTCTGTGTAATAAATGTGAGAAATCTAAAAGAGTTAATAAATTATTCGGTCAAGGTCGGTGATATTGCCGTTCGAACACTTAAACTGGGAGAGAGCTGAGTAAGAGAAATATTTATTGATGCAACCTCTACTATGCGCTTTTCGTCAAAACATGAGGTTAATGTTATGCTTCTTTCGGAAGGTTTATTCAATCTAATTAGCGAGGAATTTAAAACTGGGATCTGGCAACCTGAATCAATCAAGGCTGTTACGGGCTGATTTTCTACTAAAATGTTTACGTATTGGAGCTGTTGTGCGAACTCATCACTTTTTTGTGGTTTTTCACTCTTAACTTTCAAACTATTCACGTTTTTTATATTATAGACGTGGCTGTTAGATTCTTTAGGCTTAAAACGCTTCTCACAATCACTTGCGTAATGAGATGAATCACCGCATATGCAGCAATTTTTTTGTCTTTCAAGATTTTGGGGATAGTTATCTCTACTCTTTGGTTTATAGTTTCATGATCTATTTTAAAGGGGTCTTCGGTATATCCACAAGCAATAGGAGTTTCCTTACGCGATCCGCTTCTAGATGAAATATAAATATCGCACTCTTTAGCTAAATCAATAGGCCTAAACCAATCTTCCGCTTCTCGAATGCTAATATGAGTTGCGGTTTCCTTATTTAAGGTTTCAAATAATCTATCAGAAATTAAAAGATCACATAGAGATTCAAAGTAATTAACTTTTCTTAACGAACAATAATATTGGAAGCTTGCCGTCAATCTTGCAGCAAATTGGATGTATGTCTCGCCTGATGATTTTACAGCATTTTTAAATGAGTTTAAACACTCGCGAGGGGTTTCTTGGAATTCTCTGAGTACTATTGATTTGAGTTTATCATAGTCATTTAATTCCTCCTTTTTAATATACAATAAGACATTATGAGCTCTTTCGCCCAGAAGATTTATTAAAATTTCAGATTTATATTCATCATTAATTTTCTTGGTTAAAAATGCCCGTTCTAATGATTGGAAGAACATATTAAAGTTTTCAGATCTGGTGGGAACAGGAAGAGATAAAGTTTTAATGCTTTTGATCATATTTTCTATGTCTGTTTCGAACTGTTTCTTTTCGGTTTTAGCTGCAGGATTTAAACTTAATGCTTTATTTTTAGTCATCTGAAGTTCGACTTCTTTTTCTAACTGTGCTAACTGTAGTTTTGCGAGCTCAATTTTCTGATTTTATAAAGTTGCCTGTCTTTCGTTTCGCAATACCCTCTCATCTATATAGTTTTTAATTAAAGTTTTAATGAAATCTGCATCACTTTCAAATGTACTACTCTTCTCAATTTTAGTCTTTAGATTAGCTACGGTGTCCGTACTCTCCACAGTACCATCTAGCTCCTCTACAACTCTTATGAGATCCTCTTTAAGAGTGTTTTTATACATTTTAGAAAAAAATATTGAAAGATCCCACCTTTTTTTTCTAGCTCCCTTGTTGTTCGCACGAACGATGTATCCAATAATTGATGAAAAACACTGATTCTTCTCTACACAGATGAACACAGTTCCCACAACCTCTTCGCAGGTTATATCGTTAGACGGAAAAAAAATAGTTCTTGAAATTGTTAAAATGACACCTCTTCGCAGGTGTTAAATCACCAGTTCACAGGTGGAATATTCACGCTGGTTTTGAATGAAATTCAACCTCTACACAGGTTGAGCGAAGTTTCCAGAAAAATGGCGGCGCGTCTTCTCCACGGACGCTTCTTTTGTTCACGCGTCCCACACTTTTATCAAAATCACTATCCCGGCCGAGCCCCCATAATTTGTGGGAGACAACAAGGGTCTAAAGCATTTGTCTTTTTTCTGATTTATTTAAAACTTAACAACAATTAATTAAAGAAAAGTAGCTATTCTAAGTTTCTAATTTCTAACAGATAGATTTCCATGATGTGACGACGGGAACGCTTGCTCGCGCACCTCAGTCTCTTTTCTCTCTCTTAGCCAAAGTTTTGGTTTCACTTTGGATCAGCTGCCGCGCGAAGACTGCCTTCTTTTTTTTGTTGAGAGATTCAATTTGATGACTACTCCACAACCACCGATTCCATATATATATATATATATATATATATAATATATATATATATATATAAATACACAGATACACACATACATACTTACAAATATATATAGTCAAAATTTCTCTACAAGTATCAAGTGGTCATAATATAATTTGGTCATTCAGTGTATATATATATATATATACACACACACTGAATGACCAAATTATTATGACCACTTGACACTTTTATATAGATCAGCTATAACTTCTCGTAGTTGGAACTAGAGGATAAGATAGCTATTAATAGGGAGTGAGGAACAGTGAAGCCTCAATGGCACTGTATTGCTTTTGAAAAAAATTGGGGAAAACACGATTTAGGAGTGTTTGAAGGTTGTATTTTTTCGAAGCGTTTGAGACTACATCAAGAAAACGGCTGCACTAGTGGAATGTTCGAGAGTATCAGTTATTAATTTTTACAGAACCTGGATTTCTCAAGCCGAAAGCTGAATCTCATCGCTAAGCTTGTGGTCATCACTGGTTACCGAATGATTTTGTAGAAAGGAGAATTGGGAGAGTTATCCAGTTCTACAAAAGAGCAATCATAAAAATCAATCGCAAAAAAAAATCGTAAAAATCAATCTTAAAGTGCGGAGATTCGTTATCGAAGAGCAACTGAGGATGTGCCTAAGCGAGCAGTTCGAAGCACATTACAAAGTATAAACTGTGGTAACAGACGATATGTACGTAAGCTTTTGTGGTCGGTATTGAACAGGAGCGGACGTCTCCGATTTGCAAAGAAGTACTAGGATTAATGAGTAAATAATTGAAAAAGGATCATGGAGTTTGGTGGATTGCGTTTTGTACTACACTATGCAGATACAGGGTGAGAGTATGGAGAAAATAGAATAATAGCGGGACCTCCACCTACCACCTTTTCACACATCTTTAAGCTAGAGGAGGCAATATAATGATTAGGGGGGGGGTGTCTTCTTGAGGCTTTGATTTTTTAGGAGGAACGTATGAATTCCCAAGGTATTTAAGTGTTATAGAAAAAAAAATCAAGAGTATTATATTTTAAATAAAAAAGTACCCTGAAGTGGATCATATATATAGCCAGACGATGTTCTCTATTTTCCAACGGCTAATATCCCAAGATGATTCAAACAGAATGACACAAATCTAACCTGGCTTAGCTGCCCTTTACAATCACTTAATCACAACCTAAAAGTGAATATGTGGGATGAGATCAAATGGAGCATCTGAACGCCAAAACTTCTCCTCTCCAATCTGAAGGCATTAGAAAGTACATTCATCTAATAAGACTTCAAATTTATCATACCATATACTAACAACTAGTACATTTTTTGCCGATAGAAATCCGTTTAGTATTAAGGGAAAAGACGGTCCAGTGTTGTATTGAAGAGACGGTCATAAAAATTTGGCTACTTAGTACACACACGCACACACACACACACACACACACACACACACATATATATATATATATATATATATATATATGTTTGTAAAAAATACAACAACATGAATTAATCATCAGAATTAAATGAAATTTGCAGCAAATAGCAATTACAAGATTTTACGTAAAATAGTAAAGTTTCAGAGCAACCGCGCATGCATGGCGTGCGCATTGCCCTCTGAACTGATGCTGAAATCGTATAAATAGAGGGCTGTAGCGGGATGTTGAAAATAGTTAATGATTATTTGTTAGCAGCAAACGTTTAGTGAGACCTAAGTATGCCTCCACGATGAAATAAAGAGAAATTCCAATAACTTACGGAGTTTGAACGAGGAAGGGTCATCGGCCTTCAAAAACGAGGACTTTCCTATCACGCAATAGGAACTCGTGTGCAGCGGAACAGTTGCACAGTGATGCGAGTTTGGAAGCAGTGGACCAACGAGCACCAAAAAACTCGAAAAACTGGCAGTGGATGACGGAAGGTGATGTCAGCACGCGACAATCAACACTTGCTCTGCATGTCGGTGAATGACCGCACAGCTTCCTCCAGGCGATTGGCAGCACATTGGTCTACTGCTACAGGTCTTCTAATGTCGGCTTCGTCAATTCGTCGACATCTTCTGCACCACGGATTGCATGCAAGGGTACCTTTATGCAAGATCCCCCTCACTGCAAACCATCGATGACTGTGTCTGCAATGAGCTCATTAGCACAGAGCCTGGCAAGCTGATTGGCACCAAGTTGTCTTTCCAGATGAATCACGCTACAATTTGTCGCACCACGATGGCCGCATTCAAATCAGACACTATGCCGATGAACGTTGCCTTCCAGAGTGCGTTATCGAACGACATAGTTGCCTAACACCCGGAGTTATAGTTTAGGGTGTGATTTCGTATCATGGACGATCCAATTTGCAATGAATTGAGGGTAATCTCAATAGCAACAGGAACGTCCGTGTAGTGTTACAGCCAGAAGTCTTTTCCTTCCTTCAAGGCATCCCTAGAGCTATCTTTAAGCAGGATAATGCACTCTCACATGTTCCAAAGACTATTGGAGACTTCTGTTCAGCCCAACACATGCAACTTTCTCCTTGGTATGCCTATTCACCACATATGTCGCCTATTGAGCATGCGTGGGATTTGGTTGGTCAGCTTCTTGCTCGTGATCGGCGTCCTAAAGCTTCAAAAGAAGAACTTTTGCTGCGCATACAATCAATATGGAATTCTCTTCCACAAGAAGACATTCAAAATCTGTTTGACCCCAAGCCACATCGTATAGCAGCACTTATAGCAATGAGTAGTGGCTACACCAAATACTGATTTCGGACACTTAATATTGTTTTTTTGCTTTGAAAATTTTGTCATTTATTTGTACTAATACAAGTCATTTGTGCATTAAATTTCACTTAATTCTGATCACTTCTTATTGGTGTCTTTTTTACAAACACCAACATATATATATACATACACTGCTGGGCACCATAAATGCAACACCAAGAAAGACAAGATATATCACAACAAAATTTATTTTTTAGATAACATGTTGACCAAGTATCAAATCATTAAATTTATAGACTTCTGTGAAGTGTGGTTACTGCCAGAATCGGTTGCCAGATTAGACGCCATTGTTGGAGATCACCGCTGCCACACGAATCGGCATTGATTCAAAGATACTTTGGACGTGTTCTTGGGGTACATCAGACCAAGCAGCTTCAAGATGTCGACAAAGTTGTTCTGGTGTGACAGCTGGGGGTGTAATCTGGGTCAATCGTTGAGCAACCATGGCCCACATGTTTCCTATCGGCGAAAGATCCGGAGAGCGAGCCGGCCAAGGAAGCAATCCAATATGTTGATAGACGAAGAAACTTTGGACAATGCGTGCCACGTGTGGTTGCGCATTATCCTGTTGAAATATGACCGTGGCCAAGCCCTGAAGGTAACGAAGGACAACTGGCTTCAACACCTCAGAGATTTAGCGCTGGCTGTTTAAAGTACCGGCAATGCGTACTAGATGAGTGCGAGAGTGATATCCAATACCGCACCATACCATAATACCCGGTGCAGGACTAGTGTGGTGGTGCATAACGCAGCTGTTCAGCATCCTCCCTCCACGGTATCTCCAGACTCGAATCCGACCATCATGGTGTTGCAGACAGATGCGTGATTCGTCAATAAAGAGAACTTCATTCCATTATGCCGCCCACATTCTTCTTTCATCGCACCATTAACGTTAGAGAAGTCTGCGGTTCTGCGTCAAGGGTAGACCAAACAATGAACGTCTTGCACACAGACCACTTTGTTGAAAACGGCGTCGAATGGTACGCGCAGACACTGGAAGATGCGTTACAGACTCAATGTGCTATGGTTCATGATGTGACTGAGCGTTCCGTCAATGCCATGCGCAAAATTTGCCTGTCCTCACGTGAAGTGGTGCACTGAGGTGGATCCGATCGACTACGTCGGTCCGTCGTACCCTCCTGCATCCAACGGTCACATATCCGCATTACAGTTGTTTGGTTTCGTCCAACAGGACTACCGATTTCCCTGAAAGATAATCCACAATCTCGGTAGGCCACTATCCTTCCCCTGTCGAACTCGGATACTTGATCAAAAGCTGATCGTTTTTTTGAAAAAAACCACAAAAAAACACAATTGCGGAACTTGAAATTGTCGAAATTTCGAAGCCTTAAATAGCGCTTTGAGGTGGCGCCACAGGCGTGCGTGATGTGTGTCTGCGCTGAAATTCTAATCATTTGCATGTCTCACCTTCGCTAATGCATGTTATAAATTTTATGTTATTTGCATGCTTCCTTCAGAGTGTTTCATTTACGGTGGCCAGCAGTGTATGTAAGAAGCTGTATGCGTGTGGTAGTCATCAGAAATAAAAAAAATTATTTGACAATGTATTATATATCACAAAAAACGATATTAAGGTAAATGATAATGATAAGACCAAATTGATAATAAGCTAATAGTTGATAAATAAAGCACTGATTTAATCCTACCAAAGTAATTAGAGGGCATTTAACTCTTGATAACTTTAATTACCATTTTTTAAGTACCTGAAATTTTAAATTCCAGCTGGATAATTCAATTAAATGATTCATTAAAATGATTATAAGGTATTGTTCATATATTGTTTCAAATTATTAAATTTTATATTTTAAAATGATATGATTAAACACAGTAAGATGTTTATATAACTATATTAAAAATTCTTAAAATGAAAACAGTATTTTGAAAGTCAATTTTACATTAAGATTGAAATTAATGGATAGATTTAAAATGAATGGAAATCATTAAAAGGGGGAGGGTCTCGTTTTATCCTTTTTCTTTTTAATGGAATAAAATATTATACATCAACAAAGTTATTATATGATTGCATATTTTTGAATAAATTGAACTATTAAATTACAAACAAAGATTTAAGTTTACTATCTACTTTTATAGTTATTAAGTTTTTGATACATCTTAGCTAATTAACATCAGAATAAGACCAATAAATTAAAAAATAATAGCGGCAGAATGAAAATAATGAAAAATGTAGATAAGCCTTTAAAATATTACGCAAAATTATTTTTATTTTAATCCAGGTTTAAGTACCCAGAAGAGAAATTTCCTCAAATCATTAAATCATTTCAATAAATAAGGGAACACTACTTCTTATTATAAGTCCGGAAAAAGCCTCTTTTTGAATAACCATGCTATATAATGTGACTTAAAATAAATGGCCAAGAAATGAACAATTAATGCTTTATGAGAGTATGTACACTCAGGCCCAAAATTAAGGTCACAAACATGTTTTTCGTCATAATTTAAAATTACATAAAGAAAAACTTTATAGAGTTTCTAATTTATATACTTTGAAGAACGGGGAGTATTATAATATCAATATTGTTTAGTGTTAGCGTTTACACTATTACTGGATTGAAACTGCATTAAAACAAACACGTTAGCCTGTTAGCAGTGAAGATGACTTCTCATAATCATTTAAATCAGTGATTCCCAAAGTGGTCTATATAGACCCCCAGGAGTCTATGATGATGTGCAAGCCAAAAAATGATGATGTGCCACGACAGCCAAAAAATAATTTCGGGGTCTATGAGGTGTAAATGGGGGTCTAAGATTGTGGCTCTCATTAAACCAGATCGTGACTAATATTAAAAGAAAATTTAATCAAGTGGAAACTAGACTTACCTATTTAACATATTTATTTACTAAATTTAATGAAGTTTATTTGCAGTTACAAGGCGACAGCATAAATATGTTATTAGGACCACATTTTACACAGCCTTTCTTGCCAGAATTAAGCTAAATGAGCATAATTTTGGACGTCACCAACTTTTAAATGCCCTTTTTATAGATTTTAAAACTAGGTTTGAGAATGTTTTGACTATCGTAGTACCACAGAAGACAATGAATTCATATGGTCACTTTGAAAAAAAAAATCAGATTATAAGAATTAAGCACTACGAATATGCACTAACGAAGATCTTAAAGTAAAGTTTATAAACGATGTCAACAATTTTAGCTTTAAAAAGATATACCTGTTATTCATTCCATATTATGGAATACCTTGAGAAAGCTTTTAATTTTTTTTTCGATTGAGAAGGTGCGCTTGCCAATCTCCAAAACAAAAAAGAAAGAAGAAAATACTGGACATCATTAACCGAGGAGATATTTAGGGTTAAACCCTGATAAGATTCATGCCAGATGTTGAAAGTTTATTATTGCATCCCCAGATTCCTCCCTCCCTGAAAAAGCACTTGTTTGTTGCACAGTTACTTTATGCATTAGTTAAATTTTTTTTATTAGCTAATTAAATTAACTAACATGTGTTTTCTTAAATTTTAAACTCTTCTATACTTCACTACAGTTAAAAATTTTAATCTTTTAAAGTAAATAGCTCCATACCTGCTGTCAAAAACACATTTAAATTGATAAATTTACACAAATTTAATATTAGGAAAGTAGGGGGTCTATCCCAAACTGAAAAACCTGCCAAGGGGTCTATGAGGCTAAAATGTTTGGAAACCTATGATTTAAATGATTCCTTGAGATGGAGAGCCGTTTGCAGACTCGAAGCTGACCAGTCTCAAGTGGTGGTGGCTCGATCGTTGCAAAAGACTCGAAAAAGTCTCCCGGCTCATGAATAAATTCCAAACAAGTGGTATTGTCACCAGGAAGGTCCGCAAAGGTCACCACAGAGCATCGATATCTGTAAAGGATCGCTACACAGCTTTAAGCGCTAGACGACAAAGGTGGAAAACAGCTCCTCCGCTTTCCCGTGATCTTGCTGTTGTGTCTGGAAGAAGAATTTCCCTGCGAACACTCTACAGCCGTTTTGCACTTTACGCCTGGCGTCAAGTTTTGTGTGTCCCTTTGGCTGTATCCAACAGGAAAGACAGGATATTTGTGGAGCTGAATCAGCACCCCAAGAAGGGAGACGTGTTCTTTTCAGTGTTGAATCGAAATTCTTCAAACAAACTGATTCTCGTCGAATCTTCACCTGGAAAGTAAAAGTGGGGGTCACTTTTATTCCTCCTACATAACAAAACTTGACAGATTTCGTGGCAAAGGAATCCTTGTGTGTAGCGGCATAATGTTGGGTGGTCGTACACCTCCATACGCTTTCGATGTGAGTACTGTCAACTCACAGAGCTATATGGATGAGATCCTGGAAGCCAGTATGAGGTTTTTCTGGATGCAATGGGCTCAAACAACACTTTTAAAGATGAAAATGAGTAGCCACACAGAACTTACATTGTTGAAGAATATCATTAGGGAGAAGATGTTCACCATATAGATTGACCCTCGAAATCTCCGGATCTAAATCCTATTAAACTTATTTAGGATGGTCTAGGAAAAACCATTTCTCAGCGTAGCCCTCCTTCCAGGACCCACTAGGAGTCAAAAGTCGTGCTTTTAAAATAATGGGCTTTGTCACCACACATATTTCTTGACACTCTCATAAACTGAATGACAACTCTATGAAGCTTGTTTATCGGTGATTGGTGCTCAAACTTCAAATTAGACTGACTTTTATCGAGTTGAATGCTTTATCTCTGATTCACGACTTTACACTTTTTGATATACCTTTATCTTAATTCGAAATTAAATTTTTGCTATATGGTTACGTTGCTGTATTCTTTCTCACACTGTAATACGTCTCTATGCCAAATTTCGTAGCAACACAGCAAACAGTTCCCTAGTTTTCTTAGATTTTGTGACCTGAATTTTGTGTGGACATGAGTATATTTTTTAAATACCGCATAACGGCTTTGACTGTAGGGAGTGAGTGAGTGAATATTAACGTCGCACTGTTCAGCTAAACGAGGGCTTTTAGTGGCAGTCCGCGTAATTTTGAAATATGGTCAAGTGACGCGGACGACACCTGAGCTGGCACCCCCTCTCCTAACTACCACACCACAACAACGGGAGGACGTTTGAGATCTAGACAGATTTAACGTGCATCGCTCCCGGACAGGGCGGGTCTTCAGTGGAACTGGGATCGATGTCATGACACGCTAGCCATTATCCGATACATAGACCACTTGGCTACAGCGGCCACTTGACTCTAGGAAAGTGAATGCATATATCAATATTACCTGTATGAGATTGAAGGGCGAATATTTGTCTGGGGAATCACCCTCCCCCATCAAATTATTTCACCAATTTATACAGGCCTAAGGTACGATATTTCGAGTTTTTAATATAAAAAGATTGATGTTATGCAAAGTCCAAGTCCAAAGTCAAGTTAAAAAAATCATTTTAAAGAGGAACGCTTAATTGTTTTTACCTTTTTTTGTTAAGTGTTCTTAATTAAATTTTAAGTGGAACAAAAAAAGCAGTAACTATCAGAGTTTTTTAATCTTCATTTTTCTCCCATTGTTCTATGTACTGGTTCACTAATTTTTGTCGACTAAGAGCTTCGTTAGCTTACCACTATTGCTGGAACAAAACTCGTTTATATTTTTATTCCTTAGAGAAATTTTTTTAACTTCACACACACAAAGTAGGTTAATGTATTCTAATAAAATATTAACTAGTGTTCTATACTTAGTCTTTCGAGTGAAATTTTCTTAAGGAAGTTAAATTTGCATTATTAGGAAAATTATGAATCGTTTCTGAATATCAGAAAAATATTGCTCAGTTCTATTTCCTTATTCACAGCTATGTTTAGATTGAAATTATTATAAATATATAAGGATTTCACTGGAATTATGACAGTTTACTGGGAGGTTGTGCTAATTACTTGCAGTCTTTGAAAGATTGAGGAAAATGCTTGGTATTTCAGCTACATATTTATTGTTTTAAAACAGAAAAAGCGGTGACTCAAAAAGCAGAACAAAGACACACGTGATCTTAAGATCGTACAAAAAACATTTTTGTTCACTCTAGATATCTTAGCTTTTATAGTTTCCTCAATCGGAAGCTTTTTGTGTAATATAATTCCGTTAATGTTTTCACTGATTTGTCAGAATTATTGGAAAATGCAATAGTGTATCTTGTTTAAAAAACGCAAATATGGCAGTTTTTTAGGAGAAAAAATTGTAATTAACAGTATACTTCCCGTTAATTGAGAAAACTAAAAATTAACTATCACTTGAAGTCTTGGAGGGCTCAAGACCATTATAAACTAAATAAAATATCTCAAGAGAAAATTTAAGTAGTGAATTATTACACATTTGTCAAAGATACACTCTCTTAAAACTGTCTGGTATTCGATAATTCATTTATTTTTTTATATCATTTTAACTTAAATATAAACTTTATAAAAACCCATCATAAACCTGCAATGATGTGCTAATGAATAATAAAAATTGCCAAGAATATAATTTTGATTATCTTTTTATTGGGAAATTTGTATTTTTTACGATCATTTTTAGGTAAGATTCTCTTAAAATAAATACATATTTACTGCCGTTGAAGAACCGTATTATTAATAAGATATCATTTTACAACTTTGTTATATATTCCTAAATGAATGAATTTTTTTTTAACTTCAAAGAAGTAATACAAAATTATATCACAGTATCTTATAAAGGTGCGAAAAGAAAACAAAAAAACAGTATACAGAAATATTTGAAATTTTTATTGCAATTGAATTTGTAAATTAATATGAGAATAATTATTGGCATTTTACGTTTTATAATAACTCGGTTTAATATAATTTTTATTTTCATGAATAAATTTCTTGATAAATAAGTTCTTGATTATTAGAGTAGCACGTATGGTATCAATATATATTTCAGTATGTTGACGAAAGTAATTTGATTTAAGACTTCCAAGAAATTGCATGGAATGTGTATGACTCATTATAGTTACAAATTTAACTAAAATTGTATTAATACAAACATTTTTAACATCGAAATAAAGCAATTTATTAAGCAAATCACATGTGCACATTATAGCTGAAATACTGGAATTATCAAATTTACTAAGTTTGTGTAATTTGAGCAACACATTTTATTTAAGTATTTCGTGTTTCAAATGGTAGACTGTAAACATGTTGTTTCAGTCTACATATATGTATATATATATATATATATATATATATATTAGGTTTTACTTCCGTTGAAAATTTTATTTTCAAAACTTATATACATTGTAATGTTTAATGCTTTGTAAGGTAATATGCAAAATAATTGTATGTTAAAATGTGAAATTTTAAGTAAATACTAATGTGTTAATAATAGGACTCATCTCCCCCCCCCATCCACATCATTAAAGCTACTGCAAAAAGAGTAACATAAAAAATTAAGTCAATTTCTTCTTTGAACGGATGAATAGAATAGTATTTATTTATTAATAAGAATTGAAAATTTGAACAAGATATATAAATATATATATATATATATATATATATAGGGAGAGAGTGAGCTAATAGTAAGAATTGAAAAAAAAGAAACTCATTTTTATCTAAGCATTCATTTACATTCAAAATAAAGATGCAAGTTTAATTAGCTAAATTCAATACCCATTATAAAGGAAGACACATCCAGAGAAAACTCCAGAGAAAAAGACAGATAGAGAGAGAGAGAACTGAAATAGAATAGCAGTTTTGATGAATATCTGAAATACAGCTAAAGAAATTTATGCACAAAAGGAAGATATCCAATGGTTTAAAGCTTGAAAATAGTGAGGGCATTGTAGGAGTACACTGAAATTAAATTATTTAAATTAAAAACAACAGAAAAAGTTTAAACTTTAATTAGAAAAAGAAACAGTAATATAATGAATGGTATAAACCAATGGATCGGTAGGAACCAATGAAAAACTTCGAATTATCAAGAGGGGAAGAAAAAACACCTGCATTTTTTCCCTAAGACATTTAAATTTTGAACTATGCAATAAAACAACTGTACATATGTACAATACAGGTTCTTCAAGGAAGGGTTCAGTGCCACGCAAGCACCACTTGGTGTTACATGCTGTAAGTCCTACAGATTAGCCATAAACAGTTATGTCAGTCCAATACAAAAAGCACAATATCGGTCCATCTTTTATGAACACATGAGTAGCAAGGCCACGTGTTAAACGAAAGATATGACCGGCTGACAACTGGTGCGGCCAGAACTGTCCACTTGAAGAAAGAAAATAATAAAAATGTATTTTCGCCTAAGGAACCGGGAAACAAAAAGAAGTGGTAGCAGACAGATGATCATCAAAGAGGCTACGTTACAGGGGAGACGTGCAGACACAACACAAAACATGAAAGTTCCAGCCTGCTTGCTATAGGACTCTAGATAGTAAGTGTTCAAATTGTCAATAGTTTAATAAGATAAATTCAAATTATTGCGTATTGTAGTGTGACCAGCCATTAGATTGCACTTCTAAATATTGAGTATACCCAAACGTATTGTTATAATTCGAAATATCAAGAGTTTTTCTAGGAGCTGAGCATATACTTCGAATAAGCGAGAGGTTCGTATCATCGAAAGTTCGAATTAGCGAGAGTCGACTATATATATATATATTCAAAATTTCTCTACAAGAGAGAGATGAATAAACATGATCAAAACTGAAAAGAATTGAAATTGCAGGAAAACCAGACAATAAATTTTAAAAGAATATATGAAAAATAAAAATAATAGAGTTAAATATAAAAAAAATATATAAAGAATGGATGCTACAGTATTATAAACATTGCTGACTTAAGACAGCAAATATATAAAATATTTTATATAAAAGTGGGTTGAACATTTTTTGTAGCCAGCCAACCTTCCCCCTTTCTGTTAATGAGCAAAAACCTATTGAAAATAATGGATAGAAAATATACATCCATTATGAGATAAAGGTAACTTATACCTAAAAATTGCATTAAAAAAAAACAGAGCCCGCGCTAAATCTGAGTACGATTAAAAAGTTCTGGCCATATTCTGGACCCAAATGCAAATTGAAAGCATAGGAATGGCTAAATAATAGCACTTAGCAAAAGTATAAAAAGATTAGGGGAAAAAAATTAAGAATTGTAAACATACTACCATATTGTGTGTGTGTGTGCGTATAACGTTGTGGCGAGAGGTATGTGTTCTTGTAATTAATTATTGATGATCTGGCCGAAAATGAATGTACCTGTAGAGGATGTTGAATTGATGAGGCATTCTTTCATTCATGATACTCTAATTTTATTTAACACTTAGACACTTGAACAACAACACACGGAAAACACATAGCACAGACACAAAGTAGAAGCGACATGGTACAAAAAAGACACACGCATGTTTACATGACGAGGATAAGAAATGAGGGAAAATTTTCCAGAGAATATCGGCTTTTATATGAAACACAGATTGGAGTACAAAAACTGACATAACTCCCGACTGGGTGAAGTAGTTGGTTTGTCGCTGGCCTTCTGCACCCAAGGTTGTGGTTTCGACCCCGGCCTAAGTCGGTGGATTTCCGTGCTGCAGAAAATCGACAGCGGCCATGCCGGATGATTATGTGGCAGGTAAAACATCCCTTGGTGCCCGTTTGGCTTGGGTGCTCTCGACAAAATTAAATTCATAAGTTCAATTTTGCATCGCCAGGGCTCAAGTGTCTGGGGAGGAAACTGAGCGTCAAAATTGCTTGTGGCAATTGGTATCGCCTATACGGTGCCGCACTAAAAAGTGATACCAGCTCTTGGGGAAGGAACTAGGTTTGTAAAGATACGAAACACCAACACGCAGTCCCTTTAGAAAGAAAAAAAATCTTCCTAGGATGTCTCTTCCGATTGGTTCGGATAATTGGATGAGGGTCGTTATGCAATTCTTAAGATCACTCCTAAATGAAAGTGACTCTCCACAACAGTTCTACCTAACGGCAATTAAGATTTAACAAAAGTTATGATTACATCCCGTTAGGCGAATAAGCTAGCAGTAATTATTTACGTGAAAGTCCTGGAGGGTTAGGTCAATTAAAAATTAAAGTTGATTATACATATTGTTAGTGCCATTGAAATACAAGTTATTGTTTTATTTTGGAATCAAATAATACTAAGGAAATTGTTGTTTTTGTAATATTATAATTATTGTAAAGCAAAAGCTATTAAAATGTTCAGTATTCTAGTAATTAAAGATTCCCCGTGTAGATAAAATACTACACTGTGGAGCTCAAAATCTCACGTTGGTGGGGTGTGGAAGTTTGAGAAGTGAGATATCAATTTAGGTGCCATCCTCGTCACTTGACCTTGACCCCATAAAACCAATCAATCAAATAAAGAAGGATAAAAAGTTATTTGTTTCACTTTAAAACATATTCAAATAAATAAATATCTAATACAAAATGAAAGTAATTATAAAGTACAGAATTAAAATAATTATAAAGGGAAAGTTATAGTACAAAATTCAAAGAACTAAATTCTAATAACTGTTCAAACAACTAAATGTAATGCATTAAAGTTCAAGTCTCAAAATATGATACAAAGCATTTCGAAGCATTCGCCTTGGATAAATTCAATATTTTCGATGTAAAAATCAATATGAAACTTTCAATTTCATAACGAAACGAAAACTTTTCCCGTGTTTTTATAAACAAAAAAGCGAGAAAATATAAAGACAAGAAGCAGATAAAAGAAGTTTGAAGAAAATGTATCAAAGTCCCCATCCTCCCCTCCCTCCACACACCCGAAATTTTACTCCGAAGTTCACAAAATCCGAAATGGAAAAACTGTTCTTCTTACTATTTTGGTTCTTTTAGAATAAAAACAGGTGCGCTATAGAACTGGATAACAGACTTTCCAGAGCAAACAGCAGATCGTCGTATATAAACACATGACAACGCCGATCGGGTGATAAGGCTTATAAAAATAAAATAATATTTCTCTATATATTTTGTCGAGTGTAATATAACCTGTTATACATGTAAATTGCATTGGTTGAAATGGGTGTAAGTATTTTTAGTTATCAATGTTTTTAAAACATTACTGTGCTACAAAATATAAAAGTTATTGAAGAATTGGTTAAAAAAACAAACTAGTTGAAAATAAATAATTTTAATTAAAATAATAATAAAAATGTTTTATATTCTTATATATAAACTTACGGACTTGGTTTAATACATATTGCTATTGAGGTGATGCATTCTTAGTGATAGTTGCAATCGTGGAAAGAACAAGAGGTCTTTTAGACGTTAAACACATCCATATTCAATTGACAAACAAACGGCCACATGAAAAGAACAGCAGAGACAGTTAAACATGTTCACGCATTTAACACAATCTCAAAAACATTCATTGTAAGCTCCCGAGATCTCGTCTATTTAAAGCCATGGTCAACCAAAAGATATTAAAATTATATGATTTCTGGTAAAGGATTTTCTGATTGGTCCTAAAACGCGAATGATGCAAAGTTTCATCATCTTGTACTAAAAAACGCAAAGTTTCAGTTTTGTGTAGAGAAGTTTATGATTATATCCCGTTAGGTGTGTAATCTAGAAATATTAATAATCACGCGTAGTCTTGGAGGGCTCAATACCAGTATGAATTAAAATCCCTTAAGAAAAAAGCTACTTGAATTATTGTACACACACAGATATATATATATATATATATATATATATATATATATATATTTATATATATATATACACTCATGTCCATAAATTAAGGATAATTCAGAATCACACAGAAATTAAACTCTAAAATAAAAATTTCACCTGTAGAATTATCACACACTTCTTGAAGATGAATATGCAAATTACAGGAAACCACCAGATGGCGCGGATAGTACGTCACAATGACGAGAGTGTAAGAGAGGGGTATATAAGGAATGGTGGCAAAGAAGTAAAATTGTTCACAAGCGCTTTAAAAGCCTTTCAGTGCAATAACCGCATAGTTATGGCACAAAGGAAGCATTTGGATGATTTTTTAAGTGGTAGAATTATCGGACGACTGGAATGTGGACGTACCCAGCCAGAAGTATCCGAGAACTTCGAATCGCTCAGAGTGTCATCTCCAGGCTTTGGCAACGATTCCAAGATGATGGTAATGCGAGTAGATGCTACAGCACAGGTCGCCCGAGTTACAACGCCGAATGAGGACCGGTATTTGCAGTTACTGCTAAAAGAAACAGACGGAACACAACATCAGACCTATCCTCAGCTCTCTTCAGCTACCGGTACGACAGTTTCAAGCACAGACGCTTAGGTACATTGGTCTATATGCTCGTAGGCCTGTCAGATGTGTTCCCCTTACCCCAACTCACTGTCGCCTGCGATTAACCTGGAGTAGAGCATTGTGGAAACCACAACAGTGGTCTTGTGTGATGTTTTCCGACGAGTCCAGGTTTAGTTTGCAGTCTGATTCTCGCCGGACTTTCATAAGGAGAGTGCCAGGTACACGTTACCACCAAGAGAACACCATTGAACGACACCGTTACGGTGGTGCAGGATGGTTCGTTTGGGGAGGAATTATTCTTGGTTCCAGAACTGACCTGCATGTTCAGAGTGTAACGATGACAGGCCTCATCTAACGGGATGTAATTTTGGAACAACATGTACGTTTGTTTCGGGGCGCCATGGGTGCAGAATTTCTGTTTATGGATGACAAAGCCCGTCCTCACCGTGCAAACGTTGTAGACGAATGCCTTCATCGGAGGATATCACCCGTATGGATTGGCCAGCATACTCACTGGACTTGAATCGAATAGAGCATGTGTGGGATATACTTAGCCGAGGAATTGCAGCAAATCAACCCCCTCCCACCTGTCTACCGGAACTTCGGAGGGCATTGCTTGATGAGTGGTGTAATATTCCCCAAGTTCAGATTGATAATTTGATACTTAGCATGCGTAGGCGTTGTAAGGCCTGTATTGCATCGTCCGGGAGCCATACTCCGTATTAACCATCATACTAACCATGTTCTACTGTTTTTTGTAAATAGGTTCTTTTTTGAAATTTGCTCCAGGGAGTAAAAATCGCAATTTTTATTAATTATGTCAAACATATAGCATCTTTTCTGCTCTTTACCTTTTGTTTAATAAGTAGACTTTACAAATAATTCAAATTTGTTTTACTTCCGTCTCTTTCTTTGCCTGAACTTCATGATCCTTAATTTATGGACATGAGTGTATATAAGTTATCAATAGCTTATGATTAATTCATTTTATAAACAAAATAAATTTGTATTTATAAAAATAAAATTTCATGTGATTTTTGCTTCTGTAAGTTTAAATAATAACGAATATACCTCTGAATTTTTTACCAAAGAATAACCAGAATTATTAGGTGATTGTAGAACATCTTATAAATTCAAATTAAGTAACCTATACATGCAATTAATTCACTTAGCGATCCATAAATAATCTAAAATAAAAGTCAAATATCAAATTAGTTATTATTTTAAACTTTAATGGTTTCCAAATATGATATTGCTATTTTTCGAGTCAAAATGTCTAATTGCACATAAACCGGATAAAAGGTACTCACTTTAAAATTAACTTCTCATCTAGGTTTAAGTACAGATTATTCAAGTATGATTGAAAGATAATACTCTCAAGTAACGCATAACTATAAAACTTTCATTTTCTATTGACTTGTACTTCTTTCTTCCCCGAAGCAAAAAATATTATTTTCCCTATCCCTTAAGTAATTCTTCTCGGCTTCGTAGAGTTGACAAACTCGGGAGGTACAACTTTCTTAAATCGAAAGAATATGTGGAAGAAGAAAGAAGAGAGAAGTTTCTTTGTGTAAACACTAACTTTGTGTCTTCCCGTTTTGTGGCTTACTCAAGCAGAAGTTGGAATAAATTCAAACTGGGTGAAAACTGACGTAGTATCTCCTTTCAAGGGAAGGAGAAGTACATATCTAGATGTAAACCATATTTTGTGTAGTCGATACATTTTGTAGACAAAAACACTCACGGGGACTGCTATGATGTCGCCACAGATTGCATTTGGGCAAGCAGGAAAAATACTCAAATTGCAGTGGGAATCTTATTTGTGATTTATTTGTTTTGACTAACTTCTCTTGAGCGCTGCTTTTTGGTCTACTGATAACGGTCCAGGGGTAGTCTCAACGGAAAGATTCTGAGATAACAGAAAAAATGAATTCATGGAAGAAAACATTTTTGAAAATTCCTTTCGCGGATTTAAAAAAATGCTTCATTCTAGATCCTCTCTCTCGGACTGACAATTCAAGAACTATAGCATACATACTTTGAATCTAGTATTTCTAAATAAAGCTGATAAAAAATACTGAAATGGAATATAATATTCAGTTTTCCTTCTCACAGTTTCGCATATAAAATTAAAAAGCTAATACTTTCTCCAAAAATATCCTCCAACCTTCCAAATTCAAGTCCTATCTCATTTCCTTTTATGGCCATAGGTGGTATTTTCCCACTCTTTACACTCCATTTTAAACCTAGGCTAAAACATTGCTTTTTAGCAGCCAATGAAATAAATATACAATTCTTTTTAAAATAAGGCACATTTTGAGTTAGTTTGTTTCATTGAAAATTTCTTGAAAGCTTCATGAATAAATAAAAAAACTGTTTACCAGAATGTCTCCACGCTTCCTTACACAAACTCATATATATATATATATATATTTCATTTTTTTCAACTATATGGTTTGAAAAAGCGATTTAATAAGTAATTATAGTTTAAGAAGTATATGTGTATGCAAGAAAGTGTTAAATATTTTACTCTTCTATACAAGAAGTATGAACTTACACTATCGGAAACAAAATATATATAAGATGCAAGTATCGATGTATTAGAGAAAGTGCAGAAGCGAAAATCTATGTTAATCAGATGTAATAAAAAAAATTTGAACTAATAGAAAACACTTGATTTAAAAACATATTTTACCTTCAACATTGCACGGTGAAATAAAATATTTAAACGAAATAAAATAGAACGAAACGAAATTTAAAGCTTTTTATTCATGAAGATGAACGTTAATTAAGAAAATTTAACTTACATTAATTAAAATTATAACTTCAATTCATGTTACGAATTGATGAGACAATCGAAATTGTTTAATAAAGAATTTTGAAAAACTATTAGGAGCAGAAACTATGGAATTAAAAGAATTGTACAATTCTTTTAATGCAAAATAACATACAATCAGACAGAAAATAATATGATTTATCTGTTGTTCATATTAAAAAAAGAATATCATCAGCTTTACGTTAATTATGAGAATAAAAAAATTAAATTTTAAAGCATTTTTCTAGTTTTTAGAAATCAAGTACCTAGAATTTGAGCTACAATTAGGATGTTGTCAGCATTAATGTCTGCATAACAAAATAACTTCACATAGAAAACTAAATAAAAAATAAAATATCTATAAGACGACTTAAGTGAAACTAAATCCAAAGTCAATTGTACTTTTTAACATATTTTACTTAGTTTACTTTACTTTTTAAACTCAGTTTACTTAATTTAACTTAATTTTTTACACTTTTAAGAGAATTAAAATACTCTCTGTTTGAACAAAATAATGGAGGGTAAAAAACAGACTACGAAGTTCAACTACAGAAACACTCTCTTTCATTGTATACTTCAAATAAAAAACATTTTACTTGAAGTGTTTAAACTTTTTTCCTTACAAAGATTCGGGCACTTCATTTGTAACATTTCTACACGAATTGTGTAGCTAAGTTTTATCGAAATGTAATTAGTCTGAAATAAATTTTACTCCATTGTATATATTTTCTGTAAAATTATGCCATGTTATTTCAGCATTTATGTTTGTTTCTCTCGCTTAAATTCATTCCTTGCAACATTTTATTCACTGCTAATTACGTAATCTTTTACTTTTATAAAATTCAATACATTTTAATTTTCTTCCGAAATAATGAAAATACCACTACCGGCTAAGAAACAAATTCTTAAGACAAGATTTAATTTATCAACTTCATATCTTTAATTCAATATGGACCTCGTAAATTGATTATTGGTTAAGTGAGGATGATGATATCTGAGCTGGCACCTCATTCGCAAACTTCCACACCTTACCAAGGGGATGACTTCTAAATAGACAGATTTAACGTGCATATGTAATGCATCGCCCTTAAATGGTGAATCTTCATATGCATCAGAACTTGTTTCCGTGACTCCCCATGAACCTATAAGTTAGCAATCATGGTGGTCGTTGTAGACTAATGGTCCTGGTTATGGACTCGTGGGGAGCCTGTCTTGAGTTCAAGCCGAGTATCACTGAATACCTGCTGTACAGGGACTGATACACTTTACATTTATAGAAGCTCGAAAGCCTGGTATATAAATCCATTCATATTCATTGAAAACATTACAATGTAATTTATTAAATTTTCGTGACAAAATAAAGCATAGAAACATTGGTGCAATTTTCCACATATGAATGTCTAAACTATTAAACTTCCAAAAATCATACTTTCAAATATTATATTTACTCGTATTTATAAAGATGTGTTTTTGATTAATATTCTTAGGGTTTTATACCTAAAGAAAAATTAATATATTTTCAATAGTTTTCCTGAGAAAAGAAAGGAAATTTATGGTCAACGGACTATATTCCATATACCTTTATGAATTTAAAACACAATAAAAATATTATTCTGATCCATTTTTAAGTGCTCAAAAAAAGATCTTAATAAGCTGCAAGTGTTGCAACTTGTTTCAATGATTATAAATAAACTGCAAAAAATAAGTAAAAATAAATTATCAATCTTTTATTTCCGATAATTAACCCCTTAACTAGTTTGCCCGAACATCTTACGGGCTACTGGAAGTTAGCAAAAACTGGTTTGCCCGTACAATGTACGGTACTCATATTTCCTTTCTTTCTTTTGTGCGTATTTTTAATTCTTATGGAGATATTATTTAGTGTTAGTGTTTTAGAAGGGATATGTTGTTTGCTTAAGGTACTGAATTGCTTGTCACCTGGCATTTTCTTTGCGGTGAAGACGGGCATTCTTTTTTCATGAAGGCAGGAATTTAGATAATTAAAATTTGTATAATACTGTTCGCAATGCTTTTGCATTCAGACCAGTGACTTCTCAAATTATGGATAACTCAAACAAGAAAACAGTTTTTTTTTAGAAAGGAGGAATTAAATTTGTGTGTGTGTGTGTGTGTGTGCATTCATATTCAGAGCTGTCTGCTGATTCTTTGGATTATTTCAGAGAAACGTAAGCTAACCCAAAATTGTTCATTCACACAAAGCCCTCAATGGTTTGAAAAAGTACTAACATAAATTGTTTTCTAAGATAAATATATATATTCATAGCATGCAGATATTATTCACAAAAAGCAAACATTGAAGCGATTTGTGTTCCACAATTGTAAAATGAAAAAAGGTGTAAAAAATTAGAAATTTAAATAACATTCTTTCTTTTTTTCTCCTTTTATTTAGTACAGTGTCTGGTTGTGCACAATAAAGAGCGTGTCTTTTTCTGAGCAAGATTCGGTAAAAAAAATGACCAGTTAAGAGGTTAAAGATTAAAATTGAATTTTATTCTAAAATATACACGCTTGATCTAAAATTATTCTAAGTCCGTGTCACTTAGCAATCGGAAATAATGTTAATATTCATCCTGCTGCAACAAAACAGCAATTGTCGCGATAAATCATGTTATGTATATATATTCATAAAGATTCACGAGCTGTTTATTTATCATGAATAGTTGATTCGTAACACTCTCATTCATAATTGGAAATGCACCGAGCATTTCTATCGATGAATGAAATCTTCATACTTAATATACAACGGCATTTCTGAAGGTCGCACTGAAGGCAGAACATCTCATTGGAAAATAGAACTTCAGACTCCAGTGAAATGAACAAATGCGGAACATGTAGCAACGGCAATTTACCACAGCGAGCTTTACTGTAAATTGAAGTCGTTTGTTTGAAATGAAAGCAAGCATCTTCCGACAATCTAGCGCTGGTCTAGATGAAATGAGATAATTATTTGCAACACTTGCGACAGCTTTGAAAATTTGGCGTACAGGTGTGAATGGGTTCGATGTTAACATGGTTTCCATCTTGCCATGCCGGTTTCTCGTCATTTTCGTTAATTAACTGAACAACGAAGATTTGAAACAACTGTTCGCATTTAATTTGTCTACAATCCTAGTGAAACTTTTAGGACAGTTATTTCAAGATAAAAAAACAATAATAATGAAAAATAATTTTCTTCGGTTAAGGTTTTATTATTTAATATTAATTGCAATTCAACGACAAAAGTGTTATACAATTTAAATGTGAAGAAAAGATTAAAATTTTTATAACTATTTTTCGTTGCTTTCATTTATTTTATTTATTTTTATGTACACTCGTTTTACTTATTTTGAACTAAATATGAAATAAGAGGTGTACGCTATATTTCTATGAAAATTAGGAATATTTATTAAAGCAACGGGTTTTTATACTTTAGCTGTATAGAAGTTACAGAATATGTGAATGAAACAGAAACAAGAGAAACGATATCTTTTTAAAAAATTTATACATACACACACACATGTATATTTTTATATATGTATATTTATATGGTCTCACACAGTTACTATAAAAACATTATTTTAATCAAAATTATATTAGCACATTTCCCCACGGAAGAGTTAAGAATATTCTAAGATCTATAAAAAGCAGCTCATATAACTATATAAGTTAAAATTCCAAATAATTGTAAATATTTATGGATCAACATAGTTAACAATATAAGTGCTTTAAATTATATTCGTATATATAGTATGTTACACTTTAATACATTTCACTTCAATACATTTCTTAGACGAGCTGCAAATGGCTAAATTTCTTAATCCGTTCTTGAGGCAGAAAATATAAACGTGTCAAGGTATTTGATTTTGAAAAAAGAGTACAAAGCGTATTTTTCTTATATTTTATTCACTAATTGTACTATACATCTAACATTGTTTTAATAATAGTATTGCAGTTCAAAATTATTTAAATGCAACATTTGGGCAGGAAATGAAGAAATAATGACACATATTTTCAAAATACACTCCTTTTATGAAAGATGCTTCTTTATTAATATTTTACCTACGTGCAGCTAAGGTTCTGTACTAAACCTGAACCAGGATTTTTGACATACATTCTTAGAATTGGATTCCTGCATATTTTGTGGGGTCAGAGTTGAGAAATTTTTACAAAAAACACTGGTAATTATTTCAGCTTGTAATAACTGAAAATAATAGGAATGTTTCAAAAATCCTACTTCTGGCTCTGTTGAAAAAAGTCTTAGGGGTATATATAGGCAAAATATTATTATTTTAGAAGCATTTTTCATTAAAGGAAAATGTTTTTAAAATACGTATTTTTTTCTTAATATTTTGCCAAAAAAGTTCCATTTAAATAATTTTCTAACGTAGTCCAATGCCTTAATGTTTACAAATTTTGTAGAAACATTTGAATATTAATGTTCATAATTCAACTCTTACAGAATGTAATAATAACAAAAATATAATAGTTTTTTTTTTATCGAATCTCTCCCTTTCTTTCCAAATATTAGGGGGGGGGGGAATTGAAAATCTAATAACGAGGGAGTACGTAGTTAAATTGTTTCGCAAGAAAAGATAAATCATATTACTGCAAACTACTAGGAAACCTTTACCCATCCGAATGTGGGACTATTTCAGTAGCAGATGGTCGATATTCCACAAATCCTTGCCCAATTCATAGCTTCGTAATAGACACCTTTCCATTCGAAGTATTTATATGTCCTCTGGTGATAATACATATCACATATGGTTGTCTGGAATAATGCCATTGCTTCTTTTTATATGCTATTTATTGCTTGATAGACGATGAGAACTTTTTCCCTATAGGTTAAGTGGAGGTCCGAAGGAAAGGATTCGGAAATGAGAGGGTTAAAGGGAAAGGAGGTTCTTATTATGAGTAGATGTATTCGAACATTTATTTTGAAGGATATCCTGTTTTATTCTTGTTTCTTTGTTTGTGAAGTATACGAGGTTTATTTATGATCACGAAGGTAGAATAAGAATATGGCCAAGTCTTATTTTGTGGTATTAATAAGTTCCATGCTTACGATTCTTAAGGTTATGAAAACATTGTTAATGTTTTTCTACACAGAAGTTCATGCATACTGCAAATTTAATTAATTTTGTGACTAGAATTTTTGTATTTTATAAAACATATTTATATTCACTGTTAAAGAGTTATTAGTATGTTTGTAAAATAAGATGTACCCATTCTTATTAAGAGACTTTACCAGCTACGTAAGCAGTAATTACACACGGATTTCAAAGTCATTTCCTTTCATTTTCTTTTCGATATTTACCTTAATCATAGTGCGAATTGAATGGAAAATTGGCTATTTTATGCTGCTACATCTTTATATGAGTTTAAAATATAGCTCTTGAATCGAAGTGTAGAAGTATCTATTGTGTTGAAAGTAACTGTATTCAAAGCTACGCATTGTGGTAAGTTAATGCTCCCATTAAATCAAATAACATCGGTTCAGAAGATAACCATCAGTTTTTATGCTGCAAATTATTCATAGATGCGTAAAGAATAAAATACTATTTTAAAATTGCATTTTCTTAAAAAAATATTTATAATTTTGAAATAACATGAAATAATTAGCACAGGTTAGAAGATATATTTTCAATATAATCTTAGAGGAAATAAGTTTGTTTCGTATTTATATCTCTCCAACAATTGACTGTTGACAATTGTTTCAAAAATTCCACCTCTACTGTTCAAAGTAAAAATCAATATTTTAATCGGTTCTTCCTATTCCCTACCTAATAAATAATTCGAGATTGAATTCATTTATTGAACTCCTGATCCAATTTTTTCAACGTTCATTGGTAGAAATGTTTCATGGTATCGAAGACTTCTGATCACCTCTCTGTTTCTTTAATAATTTATCTTGCATTGTCAAAGCAAAAATATTAAGGATTTTAATATAAATTTTGATGAAAGTAGTTAGATTAAAATAGAAGCTTTTTTGTAGTAATATACTATCTAATGATACCAAGTATTACAAAAGATTATCTAGAATGATTATCTTGCTTCTGTTTATATGTTATTAAGAAGCTTTTCAAATAAGTTACGAGATGTAAGAAACAAATATTAGAATTAATAAATTTGTCTAGAAGGTGAGTACTTATTATATGAGAGATTACAGTATAATTTTTTTATTCTGAAAGATGCATGGTTTTGAGTTTAAAAAAATAACGTTTGCTGTTGGAAGAGCACCATTTAATTTATCAGGCTTATTCAAATCCTTGTAAAACAGAATAGATTAGGAAACGTGACAATAAGTATTGAGAGAGGATAATATATTTTTTAAAGGTAATTTGATGCATATTCTTCTTTTACACTGTTTTTTATGAAATGTTTTCAAGTTTGAAATTAAAAAAAACATTTATTTATTCTCTCTACCTTAGTTTTCTTAAGACAATTTCAACGATTTACATTGTAAAGTAGAAATGTAGACATTTATTTTAATATTGGTAAAACTTAGTCGAAATTTTGTTAAACACGCAAAATTATTTTCTACAAATCTATATTTCTTAGTAATCAGGAAGATATTTGGGTTTAAATAAACAAAAACTTAAGATTGAACTTAATTCAACCTGAGTTATTATTTTCTTGCAATGTAAAACTTGTTGTACAGTTTAGGTTTTGTGCTAATTAAAATTATCTTTTAATTTATTAGAAATAAAACTAAACAAATGTATTTATACTATTTTAATACAAAATATTTGATTACCTCCATTTAGTATTATTTATTTGTAAAAAAAAATATGTGTTTAATGTATACTTAATTCTTATTTTGAAACAAAGAGAAACATTTTAAAATTGGAAATATTTCAGTAAAATCACAAAGTCTATATCGAGATAAAATTAACAGCATTCTCAAAAATTAGAGGTCTTTCTTCAACAAAAATCATATTATTTGTAATTTCTAATTTACGACGAAATAGAAAAGACGGTAACATTTTTTAAACAATTCATAAATTTATTACTTTTTAAAAGCTTTAATTTTGTTTTAAATTTTCACACAATGAAAAATTTTGAAAGAAATACCTATGCAATATTCACATTATATTATACAGAGAAAACTCATTCTAAAATGCGAGAAATTACTTCGAATAAAATAATCTTTTATATTTTTCCATTTACGGATTTATATGTATAAAAATAATCAGACTAAAAGTATCAAATAAAAATCTCAAGTTGTATTAATTCCATCCAATATGTTTTAACAAACATAGAGGATTAAATTACAGAAAAAAAATGCTTTATATTTTGCAAAAGTAGTTAATTTAATGATGTTAAATTATATTTGCTTCGTAGAAGTCTTAGTAAAGAAGAAATTAAATACATTTTTGTTATTTATCCGGGAATTGTGTGTGTAGTACTCAATTTTATCATTCATTTTTCATTTCTAATAAAATCAAATTTCTTATAGTTTTTGGTTTAATGTATTTACTTTTCCAAATATCTTGGGATAAAATTCATTTATTGTAGCAAATTAATTTATAATGCAATATATATAATCTTTTTCAAAAAAGTTTGTCTTAATATGATTTCAATACATTTAATTACAATTTAAAAATATGTTAATCTAGTTCCCTTAAAAGTACCAAAAATAAAAAAAGTCCCTTTCAAATTTTTTTTTTTAATATAATTTGTCTGGTTTAGTGAGACACCTTATTCCGGAAACAATTTTTCATCATTAAATTTATCGATAATGCATTAAAAGTTTTCAGAAAACGAATATGATATGCCTTGTGATTCAATCTAAAACATAATCAACACATTTTATGTTGTAATGCTGAGTAAAAAGGAAGTAATATTGTTGAAATTTAAATAAATGAAGAAATACTAGCCACTTATAGAAAGCAAAATTAAAATATTTCTTATCACCGATCATAGAATGAAAATCAAATTCTAAAATGTTTGATATTTATAAAAAAGTTATATATTTCTCTCAATACATTTGTCAAAAATACATATATAAGTTATCTAGTGCCAGAGTTTATCAAGCACATGTATGAAAACATTACTAATAGTAATTTGGATCATCAAATAAAAAAAATCCACACATCCAATTAAATAAAATATCATTTGTAACTAGAGTTCATATTTCAAATGTTCTTTCCATATACATTTAATTATGGACTTTTTAAGTTACAATGTCCAAAGTGTAACATATATATATATATATATATATATATATATAACTCATAAATATACACAAAATAGCTATAAAACCTAAGATAGTAAAAAGATAGATAGTGAAAAGTATATATATATTAGCCACAGTAGTTCTATACCACACTCCTGATCTTAAGAACCAAGATTGCAGGTTTAAACAATGTTTTGCGGCTAGCCAGCCTTCACCTGTATTTGCCAATACTATGGTTCATGGGGGAAATAAGGAATATCAAGAGAAGTTTAACTATTACAAATAAAACGATAAAATTATGGCCTAAATATGTATAATGATTCTATAATTTAATTCACTTTAGAGAGATTTTCTTTAATTCAATTGGTCCTAAAATTTTTAAGACATTGGGCGATAAGTTTTTTTAAATGCCTTTTTGAGTAATGGGCCTTTTTTAAAGAATAATCGTAAATAAAAGTCATTAATTGCCATCAACATGCCCTCCAGAATATCTTTCGGCCACAATTGCATCCAAAATGATAGAGCACACACTTTCACACAGACACATATATACGTTATAGTACAATCAATACTGATAGTACATCCCTATTAATGATTTTATAAATTTATATAAACCCTCTACACGAGTCAAAATATATAAAATAATCGATATTAAGCTGATAGATTCTGTAACTACTGCAAGTGAGTCTTTCCAAGAAACTCGTCCTTTATTTTATTTTTGCTAGTCCATTATATAATACTTACTCTATTATTTGAATAAGTTTTACTATTTTATTATCTATTAATTTTATTCTTACTTGTCTGCTATCGAAATTACTTTTTTGTATTTAAGTTATTTTATCTTATAAATCTGCCTCATTTTTAAAAAAACGGTAATAAATATTGTAAATCTCTAATATTCCGAGAATTCAACATTTCTGGGTGAAAAAAAGCATTTTTCTTTGAAAAGTTCATCTCTTTTCTGTTCCGTAGCGGAAAGCGGAAATTTATAACGCCTGAGTAATTCAGTTGTATCGCACCTTGTTCAGTTCTCGCACCTCGTCAATAAACAGTAATAAATGTCCTTAAAAGTTCCTTTCTTCCAAGAACTTTTATTTTCCTTGCGTTTAGTTATTTTCTAACGCTGAAGAGAAGAAATAGTTTAAAGGGTAATTGCATGAAATGTTTATTTAAAACTATATTCCTTCTTAAAATTCTTAACAAAGTAATGTCCTTCAAAATAACAAAAGTTTTGATTCATTTTACTCAGCTTTCCTAAAATGTAATGGCATTATTTAAATTCCCTGCAGATGTTCTTTAGTTCATTTTTAAATCTCATATTCAATTCACTGAATCAAATGTATTCGAAAGTTACTGAAGATTACACATTAAACGATGAAATAATAACTTCATAAAATAAATCTGTGCATTAAAATTCCAAGAAACTTCTACGTTGTACATTAATTTCATCATCATTGTGCTAAAAGTATTAACTCACATATTGTATTTTTCAGTCGTTTTTAAAATAAATATGCATAGTACTTATTATTACTAACAATTTCATTGTATCAATCAGTTAAGAAAAAGGATTTATTTTTTAGTGTTAAAAGTTTGAAAAATGGTAATATAGGCATTTGTAAACTAGTTTGAATTCAGATTCTCTAACTTCAAAAATACCAGTTTGAGAATTGCTTAGGCAAATTGTGAGTACTCTTATGAATAATAAATCCCCATACATGTCACTAATTGACAAGGTTTGAGAAATAAAGGAATGTCAAATTCGAGCTCAAGTACCGAACCCATCACTTAGCCATAATTCATGCTCAGAAAATCCATCACCAACAGCTGGAAAGGAAAGTTTTATGTGTATGAAACACAAACTGAAATTCGATTTAAAATAAACTTAGATATCTGAGAAATATATAGAAAATTCATTCACTCATGTATATATATATATAGTGTCAGAGCTCTCTACTAGAAAGAGATGAATAATCAATAATCAAACCTGAAAAAATTGAAATTGCAAGATAACCACACAAGAGAATTTAGAAAGATATATGAAAAATTAAATATAAAATAGATTTAAATATTAAAATGGATGCTACAGTATTATAAACATCGACATAAAGGTAAATCTTAGTCATAGACTAGCCATCATCTTTCTCATTCAATGTCGTAGATTGGTCAGCGAACAATTTATCCTCTTTCTCTTCTTCTCCGAATAAATGTTTTCTCATGTGGATCAAGCAATTCTTAGCATTTGTTTGTATATGCAAATCGGACATTTTCGTTCATCGTAGAACAAAATGTAAAGAACATTTTAGTTTGAATTTTCATAATCCCTCAAGAATAGGTCTACTGGCGAAACGTTACACGTCTCAACCTAGAAAAATAACGCTGGGAAAAAAGTGAAAGCAAACAACACTGAAATCCATCGTCTCTGTAGCAATAAGCAATTAATGAATTATGTTAGGCTTTATATATATGTAGTATCTGAAGTGGAAACAAATATGGTGCTGGGAAATATTTAAATTGTTTTCTTTATTGCATGGCTATTAAGAATGCACACCATGATTTAAACAAATAAATATGCTTTTCTACGGTAACATTTATTACCAACAAATATGCTGTGCAAAAAGTATCAGGTACACATGGAGATGTGACAAAGAAAAAAAGCTTTCTGCTCTCTTCTTCCAGAGATCACATCCCTTGGATTAACCTATCGGAAGCTTCTTGAATATTCGTTAATAACGTGATTTCAGGGATTTAATACGCTGATTGGTTACGTTCGGGGGATGATGCAGTATTCATCTAATCTCAACATCAAATTTGTCAACTTGGTGACTTTTGAGAGATAAAGTTGCAGTTAAACTGGTACATCTCGTTAGGCAGGGGTAAAAGGTTCTATCTTTTACGTTGCAAAACGCTGTTTAACTGAAACAAGAACTTAAAGAAATAACACCAATATTTAATTCTTGGCAACAGTAAACACAATTTTGAACCAATAAAAATATTTATGAGCAAATATATTCTCTACTTTTCCTTATTAGAAGTGATTGTGCTGAAAGGATGCATATAAAATATCTTTTTATAGATGTATTATGTTCAATTTTTAGTTTTTTAAACATTCTATAGTTCGAAAAATATTCCCCTGGTGTGTTATAAACACAGTTGCAATTATATAACATTATTTCATGTCGTAAAACATCAAATACAGCAAATTAAAAATGATGTTGCATGAGGTTTTTGAATTATATATATATATATATATATATATATATATATCATATTTACTTTTCCTTAAAATAAATAACAATATTAAATATACATTAACATGAATTTAATATGATAGACATTTTTTTTTTGCAATTTGAGTTATATATAACATGTATGTTTGTGTGTGTGTATAATACATATAAAAGATAGTCTATGTTTCAAACAAACCATCTTCATAAACTGCAAATAATTCTTTAAACCATTTTAGAAATCAATAATAGAAATGTTATATAACACAATGAGTTTGATTAGTATGAAACTAATACATCAATTTACAAAGATAATAGCATATGATTCAACAGATTTATATTACTATTTAAGAAAATAACAGAACAGTATTAAACACATTTATGTATGCGAATATTTTTAATAAACTGACTTTAGTGTGGAAAGGCTAACTTCGGAAAATGTATGGGGAAATTACAATGAAGAAAGTTAAGCAAAATATTTATGGGGTTAGTAGATAATCAGTTCAGATCACCCGACCCCTCCTCAGGGGTTTGGCAAAAAAAAAATGGTTGGGGCTCTGCTGGATTGTTACTCATGCAACAGCTGCCATTGCTCAGACTGGGTGATTCAGAATTCCCTTGTTTATGTCTCTTATACGAAGAAAAGGCGCAAGTTAGTTTCACTTTAAATAGAAAGCAATTCTTGTAGGAAACAGAAATTTTTAAAAATTTAAGACAGATAAATGTCACAGTAAATAAATTATACCTTTATGCCCTTTCATCTCAATATATTATGCTTAAATAGAACCCTCTCGAATAAAATTGAATATATATATATATATATATGTCCCTTTATTGATTCTTTGTGCTGTAAAAATTGATTTTGGGGATGTTTATGTTACAGTTAAAATAGATATGTAATCGTAAACAGTAGGGATAAAGGTTGTTATATTTATTTTAGATAAGAATGGATGCTGATTTATTTTCATCCTATCTTGTTATTTTCCATTCTTTTCTAGAGAATTATATAAACCATGATGATTTAAAAATTGGTTTTTGAAATGTTAAGGTTGTTTAATTTTATCTGAGAAATAAGATTTGTATTTAATTAAAATTATCTTTCCATTACATTTCTTAGTTTCATTAATTTTAATTTTTGTTTCTAAAATAGTTTACTCTTAAAATAAGATTCTGAACCAATTTTAGCGTAATATTTATTCAACTACCAAATACTCTAACCATGGCATTGAACTTCTTAGAATATTTATAAGGAACAATCGGAATTGTCAATAATACATTTAAAATGGTTAATCACTATCTCTTTGTTTACATCTACTTAAATAAATAGTCTTTATTAAAAACGAGGCTTTTAAAACGAGATAATTTGACGGTGTAATTCAAAATAAGATGCAATCATGAATTTTTATTTCGGGTTGAGAAATACTTGATGTAATTGCTTTTGAAGTAAAGAGACAGTAATTAGCCAATGAAAAGAACAATTTCCATTGAGTTTGAATTCATCTAATGTTTCTTTCCAAACGAGTTAAACTGGTAATTGATGATGACAAATATTCTGAAACTGAAAAGTGTTTTTTTTTTCTTCTTTTAATTCGAAACAAATCAAATGAATCCAAACTAAGATTTCTTCGCTGCATTCAAAACAAAGTTTTTTTCTGAATTAAATTACTAAAATAAATAGTATGAAATTACATATTTTGATAATGCTTTTAAAACATCATAATAGATACAAATTCTTAGAACAGAATTCTATCTGTCTTGAATTTTATTTTAATAATTTTAAGATTTTAATGGTGTATCATCAGTTAGTTTTAAACTTAAAATAACTAGAAAATACACTTTCTAGTTTTATTTTATACTTTCTTGGATAAGTGGTGTGTATACTGAGAAATGTAACGAAATTAGTACGCAACACAACGCATTTTTATTCAAGTATTTGCTTATAATGTATTGAAAGTAAAATTCCTGGTTTTATCTGTGCTGACAATGATTAAAATTATAAAACTGAACTTCATATGAAAACCAAATTTATTAATGAAAAATGCGCCCTGATTTGCATTTAATTTTACTCATACTTCATTTATTCTAAAAACAGTACATAACGTGCATATTCAAAATGTACATACTTTATTTCAAAGGGTTCTCATCAATTCCAACATTTCCTCATTTATTTTTGCAGTTGCTTGCATTGCTACCTTACTTTCCTTTTATTTATTTATATTATTCAATAATTTTTCAAATGAATTAATTATAATCATTTGAAATAAAAATTCATTTATTTAACTTATATTTTTTGCTGAATAATTCCAGTAAAAAAGGTTTTGTTATCAATACATAACAGAAAAAAAAGTTGAATGCATAAATTTATAATTTAAGCTTAGATCATTATTTAAAACCTGATTTTTAATGACGGTAAATTTAAATTAATGAAATAACGTAAAAAACTTATAAATTATCTAAAGATGTAATATATAAATAGCCATGTAATTTATGATGCGTGGATTATTTCAATTTTCTGCGTTTACAATTTTGCACTTCATATGCATAAATCTAAAAAAAAAAATCGTATTTGAAGGTGAATCGTCTTAAGTGGAATTAAATATATATATACGCTCTCTACCAACACTCTTCAAAGAATTAAAAATAGACATCACGAATTAACTGTAGCTGAGCATATAACCGTAAGTTATTGATAACCTCCGTCCCTAGAGTATTATAAATATATATGTTCAAAGGAAAAGTAAAATATCGTTTTCTCCCCTAAGAGAATATAATACTTTCAAACCATTTATCACCTGGTCTTTAAATCTAGATACAGGCTTTGAGCCGAATCAAAATTAGTTAACCAAAAAGCCTCTGAAGCGAAAGGAAAATTTAGTACATATAATTATATATTTCAAATATATTTTCTTGTACCTCTCTTAATGGTTCAGGTGATATGAATTCCTTGAAGTTAATAATTTTTCATCCCAATGGTTTTTTATTTTACATGAAAAGACATTTTAATAAACGCTGATAAACCTACCACATTTTTGTTTAATGGTGTTTCCCCCATCGTAACGGTTCGGAAATGCTAAAAAGTGGAGGATCTGAGGCGAAAAATTCACAGAATTCCCTGTCGGGTTGTACTAATTAAGCGACTGTGGCTTTCGATAAGGAAAAATATTCTTTCCCGTACCCTTTAAAAATCATGAAAAAATACATTAAAATAACACTATAAACGTAGCTAGACTTGACGTAGAAAAAATAAATAATAATTCCAAGTCGAATCCTAATTAGATTATTTTCCCTGCCTCTTGTGTTCAAGTTGTTTGAATTTACAAAATGCGCAGCAATAAATTCATTGCTTGATTAAGGAGAAGGAGTGAGAAAAAAATTCTAATTTAATGGCTAGAAGATTATTATTTGAATTTTTTCAATGGAAAATGAATTCTATTTATCAGTATGAAGGGTTGAATAGAAAGCTTTCGGTCATGGTTTTTTTTCTAGATAAAATGTATATCTTTAAAGATATAAATTAAAATGTGAAACATTATTTCACTGAGAGCTTTTTCAGAACCTTTTAAAAATCGTATTATTTATTTTATAAAAGAAAAAAAAAGAACTGTGTTTTTGCATTTAGTGTTAGTAAAATAAATATTCAGTGAAAGTCGGTTTATTTAAAATGTCCATTTACCAAAATAAAATTAATTAATACAATTCTTTTATTTTATATTGAAATAAACTTTCCTAAAACAATTCCATTTATGTTCAGAAGGCTATTGATAGGAATTCAGTTATTCAAAATGTATTACTAATTGGAACCAAAATATATCGATTCTTAAGTATTCAACAGAATTCGTTAAGGAAATCAAATATCGTTTTAAAACACTGAATTTTAAATTACTGTGTCTAAAATTAATAATTAATTGTATAAAATTACTTCATTTTCTCTGGAGTTCAGTTAAAATCATTTTTTCTAGATAGCTTTCAATTTCCCATTTTCCACCCCACCCCCTCTAAATTTGAATTTATGTTACCTTTACTTAAAATGCATTCTTCCGAATTTTCCACAGGGTATCTAAATCTCTATATTACAAGATATGCAAATGAATTGAAAAATAAGATGCTATAAGTACAAGTTCAACTTTTTTTTTTTTTTGCCAGGGATCTTTTAATTAAATAATTTACAGGTGGTCATAAAAACGTCAACAGCATGTTATACTGGTTTCAACGGAAGAAGATGCTGGAGGGCAAATGAATATTATTTAAACGCAATCAAACAATGCAGAAGATAAAAACAGCTAAAATTTGTATAAAATGTTACACGGCGAAATTTTTAATAAAAAATTGCATTTTAAAGTTAGTTATTTATGAGAAGACCGTGTCATGCTTTATATAAGAATGAGAAATGGCTACTAGCATGTGTCGGAATTCCTTATTGGCGGTATCTACCCCATCAAGGGTGTGGTTTATCGTTCACGATAACTACTCGCATTGGTTGGATTCCTTGGGTTGAGAAAGATCCCACTGTACACCATGCAGGATATCATCGAACTCCCTCTATTACCACCTGTGAGAACAGACACATTTTTAGGTCAAAGTTTTCAGCCAGTAAATGGGCTAGCTTAGCAAGACCAGTATTTGCCACACGAAATATTTACACGTGATCGTTATAGCTGCTTCGTTAAGACGTATGGTTGCAATGGTGCCTTTAATGACAAAACTTGAATACATGAGTTTCACAACACCTTTTCAGATGAACCCCGGTTCTGATGGCAGCAACATGGTAAACATATCTGTGTCTCCGGACACCAAGAAGAATGCACGTGACCTGCTTAAATTCAATTTTTTCATAGGAGCCACGAACTTGCTGTGATAGTATGAGTTAACGCTGGGTGCCCCACACGAACGTTTCTTGTTCGCGTAGTCGGTAATCTGTAAAGCCAGTATTACATTTCTTTCCTTACAATGAAAGCCGTTGGCTATATCCTATCTTCAGGGTCTAAGAATCATCGCCTTTTAGCAAGGTAACAATATATAATATGTTGTCACACAACAAAGAACCTCGAAACAAAGGGAGTTCGACTGCTATCCTGGTCAGTTCTCCGTATCACTCATCCATGAAAAACATCTGGATATGGGTTGCTGACAAATTAGGCCGCCACTGCTTTCCAGTCACTACAAATGATGCAATGTGGCATAGCCTTAAAAAAGAATGGAATGGCATGCCCTTATTTGCCGTTCAAACCGTTTCGCTCTGTGCATGACCGGATTAGATCATCCTTAGAAGCCAAAGGTGGCAACTGTATGCATTAATTTTGGACACAATATATATATATATATATATATATACCACCAAATTACCTACAATTTTAATCACATCTTTTTTCCTGACTTTTCAAATTTAATGATCAGCAGTGTTGTAGGAACAAGTGTTTGATCCTATAATTATATATTGAAATGCAG
Organism: Trichonephila clavata; assembly: GCA_019973975.1. NCBI lineage: Eukaryota > Metazoa > Arthropoda > Arachnida > Araneae > Nephilidae > Trichonephila > Trichonephila clavata. The sequence continues at coordinate 130,463 of BMAO01031317.1, forward strand.
TGAGAAAAGAGGTGAAACAGTTTGAAAAAAAATTAACATATTGAAATAAGTCTTGTCAGTTTAAAGATCTGTTATAAATCAACCTTCGCGTTCCAAAAAAGCGTTAACATATCATTTCTTATTCATGTAAAGATAATACTGTAATTCTTAAATGTTAAGTAGTAGGGATTTTTTGTGCTGAATGTACCCTTGGGGTGAAAAAAATTCCTTTTTACTCGTTTTTGACCAAGCCATCGCTTGAAATTTGTTGTTGTTTTATTAGTACTGAAATTCTTCTTGGATGTACTAATTTACATTTTTTCATAGACTAATTCTTTTAAAAGAACAGAAAACCATTTTAAATATTTTTAAAAAATCGTTAAAAATAGAATTACTTTCTTTTGAAAATACTAAGATTTTTTTATTAAAAGTAATCGAATTATTTAAGAGCTTTAAACTGAATTAGTAGGTGATAGTTCATTTATTTTTAACATGAATGTTTAAGAGCTTTCCGTAAATTTCATTTTCTGTATTTTAAGATCAATTACGAAATAATTCAATATGGATCCTTCTGAAAATCTAAAAAAAGTTAATTTTTTGGTTAATGTTTGAAAATCGTGCAAAAAAAAAAAGAAAAAAATAGAAAGAAAGAAAGAAAAATCTATTATCTTTATCGAAGCGTAAATTTTTTGGTGCCTTCCTTTGTCAGTTGATTATTCGAAATAACATTACATTTTAAAGTTATAGTAGAGTAACTGGGGATCAACGTGTTACAAGTAATGAATTTTCTTTAGAATAAAAATAAAGACATCTGAAACAAATTATTTTAAAATTCAAATTATTATCTTTTCCACAATTTTGAATTGAGAAAATATGTTTCCTGGCTACATTTATAGATAATATTTTATGGTAAGAAAACATTTTTATAGAAATAATATCAATTTAAATATATTCTTCAAGGTTTACTGGTATTCAAGCATAACCTAATGCTCAGACAATTATATTCAAGCGTAACATATTTTTAAGATTTTCCGAGATATCACTTGTTTCCTCCTAAATTTTGAAGAGTTATTTAATATATTTGGTTGTATTATTTTATCAGCATATTGTAAATTGTTTACATGTTTATTGTAACATGTTTACAAATTTGTTAGGGGATTAAAATTCTTATACCATTTGAATCAAACTAGATATTAAAATCTTAAGCAAACATCATCACACGGACTCTGGAATCAATCATGAAATTTTGATTAGAAATCCAATGTTTAAATAATTTTATCATTCATTAGCATTTTATTTTCATCACACATCTAACAAGCAATCTTTAAGCAGATTCGGGTGCTTTACATTAACGACGTTATCTTTTGAACTTTTCCAATCGGCAAAGAGCAAACAAAATCACAAAAGAGGTATTGTAGCGAAACAGAATTCTTTAAATTATTCCGGATATAATAATCCAATGGTCTTTTCTTTTTCAAAAAGAAACAATGAAACCTCACCACAAAGCGTTAAAAGCGGGCCGGGAAAGATCTCATTTGCTTTATGTGAAAAACTGGAGCGTAGCGAATAAATACGAATCTGAAGTAAGACTAAAGGGTATTAATTTTAGTTCAATCGATGCGGAGAGAAAGGTAAAAGTGGCTGAAAGAAGCCAAAACACCCCAAGGAATGTGTACCACGTGGTTGGTAAGGAAACTGTTTCTACAGGGACCCTTGGGAATTCTAGCATCTAGCTAACAGTGAATCAATAGGCTTGGGGAATGCTAAAATAGTGAATTCTCTTTTCAACTGTGTGCTTCTACGCCAGATGTTTCAAAGGCAAGAAATATAATGCAGGGGAAAGAAAGAGGTACGTACACAGTACTAAAGAGGGAAAAACAGATCAGTAATATTTCAGTTACTTTTTCCTCTCTAAGATTCTCTCTCTTTTTATTTGTTTCCTTTGTAGTGCGAAATTGTAAATCGAAAAGACAAAGAAATCACTTTAGTAACTATTCTTTGGTAGTTTGACACCGGTGAAACTACTTACAATGAGAATTTTTTTTTGTTGCTTTTTTTCTATATTTTTCGTTATTATTTTTTCGATAATTTTTCTTTTCCCTACATTCTTTTTCTCTAATATTATAAAATTTCTTAAGTCTGATGGCTGTAAAAGCAACTTTAATTTGAGAAATATGCTAATTTATATGTATTTTCAATACTCTTAACTTTTAAAAGACAAGGTATTTTTTGTAAGTTTTGTTTCAAAGACTTATGGTATTTTTTTTTGTTCAATTACGTTTTTCAGAGATATATGAGAAGAATATTTAATTTTTTTTTCCATTCTGAAATTAGTAATGGAAAACATATGACACTAGTTGCTTTAATCACTTATGCTCAATTTGCTATGATTAAAAAACCCAAATTTCCAGCAGTTCATCTTTTTATTTAAATTAGAAAGTTATTTTTTTCTTAGTAATCTATATTCTATCAGGTTTTTCTTATTCTCTAATTAACTAACCAGTTTTGAAAATAATATAAATTTCAATATAATCTTTAGAAAAATTTCATAAAATTAAACAAAATGAAGAAAAGGTATTGATAAAAGTAGAATGTGCGTGAAATGAGACTTTAATTTCTCAAGCAAGTACTGAAGTTAATTACTTTGATGTCAAACGTTTAAAGACCTGTTAATTTTATCTAAAACTATGAATTGTTCATTAATATGTATGTGTGTATTAAAGGCATCCAAACAGCAACATAATGATGGAAGAATCCAATAGGCTTTAAATATTCACCAGGATTAGACCTTGATAAAGCACGCTAACTCTTAGTTATGCTGTGCATTATGAACTCATGAAATAAAATAACCGACTGCAAGATTTATGTAAGGAACTAAAACAAAAGTAAAAAATAAGCCTTTCAAATTTATTTTATCTAAGAATATTACTACATAATTTATGATTTTTCTTTCGTATATATTATTTATTTACTTTTCCCAGACTACATTGCTCAAAAGTTAAAGAAAGAGATAAAGGTAGCTTAAATCAATTGTACAATTTTTTGATATAATAGATAATAGTTTCGATGAAATTATTTTTTTCGCTTATGCACAGCACAAACTACCTACTGAATTTTTAAAAAATTCTTTTTTTAATAGAATTCTACAAAAAGGATGACATTCGTTTCAATTCAAATACAAATGGCAGCAGTTATTTTCTTTTATTTCAAAAATAAGAAAATGTAACGTCCATATAGATTTTATGCAAAATTCCAATTATTTTGATAATGTATTCTTAAATAGCTTACAGGACTATATTTATTTGCTTTTCATATAAACTCGTAATTATATAAGAACATACCTCAAAAGGCTTCAAAAGTAGTCAAGAAAAACTATTTCAAATATTAAAAGGGGGATTATATATACGCCTAAGAAAATGTATAGAACTCAGAGTGTATATATATATATTTGCATGCCCAACCTCTGAAAATAAAGCTTGGTGAATAACCCTGTAACATTAACGTAGATGAAATATTAAAGAAAGTTGCCTTACTGTCCTTCGAAATACTCACCTATCATAACTATGGACTGGTGAGACCTGCTATACATGTCCTGGAAACTTTGCAAGAAGCCTTCTACTGAGATTGAGTTCAAAAACCTCGTCACGTTTCGTTGCATGTAAGAAATATCATCAAATCTCTTTCCTTTCAAAGCGAGTTAGAGTCATGGGAATATGAAGATGTCTGGAGGATGGAGATCTGATGAGAACGGTGGATGTTCTTTTTGCACCACCCCTTTTTTTGTCAGAAACTGTTTGACGATATTGGCTATGTGAGGGCAAGTATTGTTATGAACAAATAAACCATGAACTTTGTGCGTAATGGGGTCGTACCCTGTGTAGATTTTTCATAGAACGGGTCGAAATTTCAATGTACCTTGCAGTATTCATCATTCAGCGATCATGCGCATAGTTAATCGACTATCTTTCGTGATTAATTTACTCACTTTCTCCATGTTTTCATCACCGCCGGAGGTCACCGGTATTTCGCTACAGGGGTTGTCAGAAACACTTTCTCGGCCTTTTCGAAAACGGGAGAACATCTCGTATACAGACTTCATGGACAGTGATTGATCTTCATAAATATGTACCAGCATCGAATAAGTTTCTATCGGTGTCTTGCCAAGCTTAAAACAAAAATTTTAATTGATTTTTTGTTCTTTCATTTTCCTGTTCTAAGTTAAGAACCACCGCACTAAACAAGCACTTTGTAAGACAAGTCTTACACAGAACACAAACGATGATCAACTGAATAATGGAGGTAGCAGATGGTCAACACTTGCCGCTACGCATGTGCAACGTTTTGTTTCGCCACTGTTGCCAGATCGGCAACTCTGGCTTCATTCACTGAACTTTATTGTCAGAGGCTGTATATAATTATCTGACTAAAAGTAATGACTTTAAGCAACAAATATAGTAAAACAGTGAAAGACATGGTAAGATAAAAGCTGAAGTAATACTAAAAAAGTTTTTAGACAGTATTAAACTTGCAGAAATATAAAAGTTTTATGGCGCTTACTTTTTTTATTTTGACAATTTTACTGAGGAGAGACAAAACTTAGAACAGAAAAGTACTGTAAAAATGTATGTAAAATAAATCTATCACAAAATTTTCATAAATTAATACAACAGTTATCCATTAATACTGATATATAGCCGTCATGAATATAATTCACAGTAAGAAATAAACGATAAATAATTATTTTTTAATGTGTTCAAGGAACGCAACAGCATATTATATAAGAAAAATTTAATGTATATACATATATATACACACATCCAGACACACATAAATATAGTGTTTAAATTATGCAATACTTTTTGAGATGAAAAAGATTTAAAGAATGACCATATCTAGATATATGATAGTGACATCTATGAATAAGTATAATAATTAAGATTTTCTTATCAAAAATATATATATATATATATATTGCTGTTAAAATTGTGAACAGCTTGAAAAACAAATTTTTTAAGTACAGTTTTATATTCTGTGACTTTACGCAGAAAAAAGGTATAAAAAAAGTATGCATAGTCAATTTATTTTTAATTATTCGAACTTGCCATTCAATGTTCTAAAAGTTAATATCTTAATGTATTTAATGAGATATACACAAGAATATTTTTTTGTTTTGTTTTTGGAATCAGAATCGTTCCCCAAAGGAGTAATGAGCTTCAACTATAGAAAGAAAGAGCAGGGAATAATTTTATTCATTCCTGTAAATTACTTGTTCCTTGCAACTAATATATTTAAATAGTTTGAAACTAAATATACTTTACCAGAATTTATTTAAGAGGACAATAGGATCTTTTAAAAATTTGGTAACGTAAATTTATTTAACTCAGATAACCAATATTACAACATCCAAAATTGAATGATAATTAGTTTCCAAAGTAGATATAGAAATAAAAATAATTAATATATTAAATTCTGCATGGAATTTAGCTTAAAATTAATTTTTAAAGACATATGATGTACAGTTTGTTCGTCTACCAACTTCAACAAATGTGATGTCAGAATGTGTACTTTTCTTTCAAAATATTAGAAAAATGGAATAAAAATTTCATTATTGAGTTCCACGCTTTTATAAGTATTTCGTTAGAAGTTTCTGCTAATTAAAACACATATTTACATTTCACACATTTTAATTAGTTACAGTCTAGACAACTGGTTGCATTTGAATTGTAAAAACAAGTTACACCTTATTATGAACTAATTTTGAGTGTTTACTTAAAATTTGAAAATTATTTGCACCTTACAAATTGTTAAAATTTTATAAAAAGGAAACATGTCCTTGGTTGCATTTATAGGAACGTTTTTGAAATGCGTAGCAAAATTTGTGTTTTTTTTTTCTTAATACTACGCTGAATTTAAAAATCAAATATTATGTAGTATAGATAACATATAATTTTTTAATTAACATTTGGCTGATGAGAACTTTTAAACTAAATAAATAACAAACGGGACAGTAGATTTAATAGTATTTTCTTTGTTCAATAATATATCAAAAATAATTGTACGTAGGGAGCGGTTCCCTTATATAACCCAGGTGTCAGCTAACTTTAAAGACAGAAGAGCCAAATTGTGAAACAAGACAATTAAGCTATCAAAGAGCCTATTTATATGCATATGTTTTTGATGGAGGAAGGGAGGACTCTGGTAGCAATAACAAGCACGGTTCTCGTGCTCTAGTTAATTTTTTAAAATAATGTTTAACTTCCCACTCACGTAATTTTATTCAAAATATTAGTTTACTTTTCTTCAAAAACTACGAACTGTGGAAGATATTTTTATTTCTGTAGCTTAATGCTAGAACAATCATTGTGAAAATTGCATAATTTTGCAAATTTAATTTCAAGTTGCCTGAAAGAAATTATGTTTCAATAATACCGTAAATGCTTTTTTAAAAAAATATTATGTCTATGTTAGTAATTAAATCTGATTTTCGTTTTTCTCGCGTACAGATCTTTTAAGCAATCTTTATTAACCTATTGGCTTGATTTTGTTGTTATGTTGGGTAGCTCTGGTCCAAAATCAGGAGTGCTCTCGAGCTCATTTGTGTAACTAAGTAAACGCTGCTGGAAATAACCTTAAGATATATATCATCCCAGGGCGGCATTTGTATCAAATAATATTTTACTGTTCCCTAGAAATAATTGTAATACTTTTACTAATTCTCAGTAAGCTTTGTTCTTGAAACATAATTTATATTACAGAAATAACAATCTTAAACTATTCTAAGCCAGTTAAATATTTAAATGTATATGTAAATTTACAGGTAACTTTTTCACTAAATAATTGTAGAAGAAAAAAAGAAATGAAAGCAATATATTTTTTGTAGTTATTATTATATTTTTAACCTTGTTTTTACCTTCTATGCAAAGAGCTATATGCAACTCTTGAGCCACGGTTTGCTGACTTCCGCTTTAGCCAAATCCTGAAAAACTATGTATTCTAATAATGTTACTTATCTTTTGATCTTTAAATGAATTTCCTTACCAGCTAGACTTGAAAATATATTTTGCGTATATTTTCAAGTGAGTAAGTTCAATCAGGAATTCTTCAATTTAACTACCCCTCCCTTTTAGTCTCACTTATTATTTTCTCTGTATTACTTCAGCCCCTGACATCTGTTTCCTAACACCCATTTGCAACTGCTGTATCATTTATTGATGTTCCGTGGCCTCCTCTGATCATCCTCTCTCCCATACTGTATAACATATTTAGAAGTCCACCATGAATGCAATAAAATCATTAAGTCGAAACAAAAGTCTTTAAAAGTGTGTTTGTGTAAGACATAATTGAGTTAAATGGAATGATATGCAATAAAAAAAGGAAAAGATACCAGTAACGGTTACTACTACATAAATATAGGTTTAATCTTCTCGTCAAAATGGTGTGCAGATATTTGTAGGGTATTATAAATTTTTAACTAGTATGACGCGTGGTTTATAATTTTTAGAACGCAAATCAGGTTTAACTGAATCTTCTAAAACAGAGATATTGTGCTCGCAGAATAAGGTGATCTTAACATAAAAAAGACAAATTTTTTTGGAATAGGACAGCTTATAAGACTATTAATACCCTGGATATCCGTCAGTACTTTCCTTAAAAGACAAACATTGAATGGTTCAAGTAGCATTAAATGCTATGCTACTTGCAAACCAGATTAGGAAACAATGTGATCTAAAAGTGTTCTCGGAAACTGTTAGACTTCTTTTAATGTTCACTTCTTAGACTATAAAAAATGGAGAGTTGTTGTTTGAACAAAATTAAAAATGGTATTATATTTAGAACCAATCAACAAAAACGCGAAATTTGAATTTACTTAGAATATACATGTGAACAAACAGGATGAATGCAAGTTTTTTTGTGTAACGATTTGCTACTTTTTTATGCCTTTGTCTGGCTAAGTACTTTGTTTGGCTGCAAATTGTGTTCACTAATGACACAATTTCATCAAGACCAAACAAATGGATTTAATTCAAGCTGGAACAATTTAAGAAACGACAAAAGTAACATTTGGCAAAGAGAAACTTTTGAAGACAAATTTGTAAGGTCTCGGGATGTTTTACAACCTGTAGAACTCTCACTCTCGGATTTGGAAATATCTGAGGTAGTAAAAATTTTAATAAATTTTATGAAAGATATTGTAATGTTATGCTACTAGAAACAATTTTATTAATAAAAATAAATGAAAAATTTAGTATCCATATAGCTACCAGTTTGTGTGTGTGTATGCATATACATTGAAAATATTTTAGATATCAAGGATCACCTTCGAAACACCAAACAAAGAATTTAAACGTTCTTTTATTGCCAAAAATATTTAAAACTCTCAGCTTTTGGGAATAGCTACAGTATCCTTCTACTTGAGAAGCGAATAGAACAAATAAACTATTAATAAGGGAATTGATATGCAATTTGCAGTTACAGCTGAAATGTATTCTATACTACATTCAAATCATCGACATCAACGACTAATGAACAGAATAACAATACTTTTTACACCTGAACTCAACTCATTTAATCTCTTCTCTATCTTATCTATCATTTCTTCTTATGATTGTCTAATGGGAAAACTTATATATATGTATACGGAGGGAACTTGGAATATATATAGGCTCCAAAACACTTATTTGAATAAATACTACTCTAAAACACTTTCCATTTTTTTGAAATTATGATACTTCAAACTTTACAGTACTGTATTTCTATTGGTATATGAACATACATCTAACTCTTGTTTCTGCGTGTATAAAAAAGCCCCAAAAGAAATTTTGCAATTACATTTATTTAACTAAAACTTAAAATAATGTGGGCAATATTGCCAGAATTATGGGTAGGTTGCATAATAAAGAAAGGTAAGAGAAATTAACAACTCTGCATTTACTTTTTCCAAAGGGAAGCGCATTTTTACACGAATTGCATGCTTGACAAATGTAAAGAAGCAAATTAACATTAGAACGTCCGGGATTTCGATTACCCTTGAACGTCCGCCGGTGTCGTTTCGACACCGCGATATAAAATGTATAATAAATAAATGTAATAACTAAATAATTGCAGGACTACTGCTCAGTAGGATTTAGTTTTAAGACTTTTTTATGTTATTTCATGTAATAATCGCATATTATGACCCTTTATATAAAAAACTGAATTTTGCATTATGTTTTGTGAAGGCAAGTAGACCATTGATTTGACGCAAAACATTTAAAGTCACAAGTCTGCCATGAACACTACTTTTAAGCGGTATCTATTTTTGCCATCCCTAACGACATATATATCAGGAGTTATTAGAATATTATCAGTTTCATCCGCACTTTTTTAGATTCTTTACAGTCACACTTTCACTCAATCTTATATCTTCATCAGAATCTAAATTAGAACAAGACAGCTCACTACCATGCGATTCATTCCCAGAGAGCTTTCGCGACACATTATCAATTTCATCAGGATTTTGTCTTTTCTATGAGTTATCGCTTCAGGGTTTCTACTCTGCACAATGTTCGAAATTCGAATGGAATTTTTCTTTTATGAGCAGATAAGCAAATGCTATAGAACAAAACACTCAGGCGCAACAAGTTTAGTATAACTGATTCATTTCAGCAGTCAACCCAACAACACTGCAGTCAAGGTCAAATAAATGCGTGATTTTACATCCGGAAGTTTGTTTTACTAATGGTATCTACACTCATGTCCATAAATTAAGGATAATGAAGTTCAGGCAAAGAAAGAGACAGAAGCAAAACAAATTTCACTTATTTGTAAAGTCTATTTATTAAACAAAAGGTAAAGAGCAAAAAAGATGCTATATGTTTGACATAATTAATAAAAATTGCGATTTTTACTCCCTGGAGCAAATTTCAAAAAAGAACCTATTTACAAAAAACAGTATAACATGGTTAGTATGATGGTTAATACGGAGTATGTCTCCCGGACGATGCAATGCAGACCTTAAAACGCCTACGCATGCTGAGTATCAAATTATCAATCTGTTCTTGGGGAATATTACACCAAACATCAAGCAATGCCCTCCGAAGTCCCGGTAGACAGGTGGGAGGGGGTTGACGGGCTGCAATTCGTCGGCCAAGCATATCCCACACATGCTCTATTGGTTTCAAGTCTGGTGAGTATGCTGGCCAATCCATGCGGGTGATATCCTCCGATTGAAGGCATTCATCTACAATGTTTGCACGGTGAGGACGGGCGTTGTCATCCATAGACAGAAATTCATCACCCATGGCGCCTCGAAAAAAACGTACATGTTGTTCCAGAATGAGATCCCGATAGATGTAACCTGTCATCGTTACACTCTGAACATGCAGGTCAGTTCTGGAACCAAGAATAATTACTCCCCAAACGAGCCATCCTGCACCACCATAACGGTGTCGTTCAATGGTGTTCTCTTGGTAGTAACGAGTACCTGGCACTCTTCTTATGAAAGTCCGGTGAGAATCAGACTGAAAACTAAACCTGGACTCGTCGGAAAACATCACACAAGACCACTGTTGCGGTGTCCACAATGCAGGCTCTCTACTCCAGGTTAATCATAGGCGGCAGTGAGTTGGGGTAAGGGGAACACATGTGACAGGCCTACGAGCATATAGACCAATGTACCCTAAGCGTCTGTACACGGCCTGCCTTGAAACTGTCGTACCGGTAGCTGAAGAGAGCTGACGAGATAGGTCTGTTTCTTTTGGCAGTAACTGCCAAATACCGGCCCTCATTCGGCGTTGTAACTCGGGGCGACCTGTGCTGTAGCCTCTTCTCGCATTACCATCATCTTGGAATCGTTGCCAAAGCCTGGAGATGACACTCTGAACGATTCGAAGTTCCTCGGATACTTCTGGCTGGGTATGTCCATATTCCAGTCGGCCGATATAATTCTACCACGTAAAAAATCATCCAAATGCTTCCTTTGTGCCATAACTATGCGGTTATTGCACTGAAAGGCTTTTAAAGTGCCTGTGAACAATTTTACTTCTTTGCCACCATTCCTTATATACCCCTCTCTTACACTCTCGTCATTGTGACGTACTATCCGCGCCATCTGGTGGTTTCCTGTAATTTGCATATTTTTCTTCAAGAAGTGTGTGATAATTCTACAGGTGAAATTTTTATTTTAGAGTTCAATTTCTGTGTGATTCTGAATCATCCTTAATTTATGGGCATGAGTGTATTTAGGGAACTATGTTTTTCCGAACGGCAGTTTTTTTACTATAAATTGCATTGGTGTCAAAACGGCAGCAGCGGATTTTTTAAGTATATTTAAATGTAAAATCTCTCCTAATTAACCTAGGACCACAAATTTTTTTCTGTGCAATCACCATGGTCAATGATTTAGAGTCCCGAAAATTTTAAAATTCCCTCCAAAAAGGTGAAAAGGAGAACAGACTAAACAGACTCCGGTGTTCAAATGACATCGACGGACGTTCTAGGGTTGAAGCCATTGTTACTGAACAAATTGTATCAGAAAAAAACTGTTCAAATTTTTATCTATAAATTAAAAGTAATTAAATGATGAAACTCTGATAAACAATTAAGTCATCACAAGTTATTGCAACCTTATAAAAAGACAATATTTAATGTGGAATTGCCTTATATCATTCACTACTCTCATTACAGCAGAAAACTAAGTCATATTAGGGATTTCATCTCAGAATGAGCGATAGTAAGCTGGAAACTCTTATAGACCTTTACTTTTGAACTTTAAAATGTGTCTTTAAGGTCTCCTAAAATCTAGTTTACCCATCTTAAGATATTCAAGGTCAAAGGTAAAAAAAATCGTTTTATTCTTTGCAAATAACTCGTTTCTATTGACATTAATATTATTTACATTTATTATAGATGTTGTGGAGAATAAAATTGTCTATAACTTTTGATTGAAACATTTCTTATACACCAAATCGTTTATAAGATAAAGGGTGTCGAATGCCTCTGCGCTTGCTCTATTAAACCACACGTTGATGCTTTGGATTCAAGAATAAAAAGAGATATAATGCTGATGTAAGTAAACTAGTTGAATGACTTAAACTTCATATCCCCTTTCCAAATACACAACAATTAGTATCATTAGCTTCTGGAATAGATGGAAATGATCAAATCAAATGTCACAAAGCCCATGGAATAGGATTAGAATAATTGGCAAATGGTTTAAAAATTAATGATATAGAGTTAAAACGCCCAGATAAGGTTTTACCTCTTTCAATTGTCAAAAAATCTGTAACAATTAATGATTGTAGAGTTTCAATTGATCCATTTCTACTCTTCCAAAGAATAACTATAAGCAAACAGTCTGAACGTAATCTTCAAGAATATCTCCAATAGGAACAAGGTCCATATCCAACACCTTTATGTGATAATGATGGCATGAGAAAAACCACGAAAGCGACATAATATGACAATATGATTCCTATCTATTTGAACTTCGATGAAAATAATGTAACATACATTATCGATGGTGGGTTTCTTATGCATCTCGTCGTATGGGGTAAAGACGATACATTTTCAATAATCTTAAATATAAATGCGTAAAATATTTACAAACACATTAGGGTTCTAAAGCTTTAGTTCTATTTGATGGATACTTGGACTATTTAAACATCACAGAAGGCTGCAACCACTATTGATCTGACTGCCACTATATAGTAAGTTATGGTTACTTGCATTTTATGTACAGGGTGGCCATAATTAAACTGCAAGTGTTTAAGGGGTGCTGGAAGGAAAACCACTGGAAATATTCCAGTGAAATTTGGTATCTACACGTTTGAGAACATGAGCAAGTCAAATATGCGAAGAAAAAAAAATCACCATTTTCACTCGATAGATGGCACTGTACCATATTTCAACGTTCAACGGTGGCATATACAACTTTCCAAACCGATAGATAGAGCATAATGACATTCTAAGAGGCAAAAGCGTCATCAATTTGTTGCGCTGCTGTTGCAACTATGAGAATACGGGTAGCAATATCAGCAGAATTGCTACCTGCAATAGTACCACAATTGCTACCAGGGGTCACATCAAGTTTTACGCACGCCACCATCTTTTGCCTTTAATAATGCCCAATATTCTCCTGTTTCTTCAAATTTAGAAATCATATTTTTCAATCCATTGACACACACTCAATGGACCTCTTCTTAATCGTTTTATACGCCAGTATTCTTTCAAAGTAGCTGAATAATAGCTACCATTCTGATAGAATATCTCCACTAACAATACACGTTCCTTTTTATTCAGAGTCATGATTGACTATAACTCAATTTGATCTTGTTTTTATACAGTTCGATGGGCTTAAAATTTGCATATGTGCCGTCGATAAGCATTGAAACACGGCACAGCGCCATCTGTCGGGTGAAAATGGCGATTTTTTCTTCGCATATGTGACTTGTGCATGTACTGAAACGTGTAGATACCAAATTTCACTGGAATATTCCCAGTGGTTTTCTCTCTAGGACCTCTTGAACACTTGCAGATTAATTATGGCCACCCTGTACTTATCTGTAGTATTTTACTCTAAAAAATTTTAACACGAAAGAATCATGACTAATTTAATTTAATTACCTAATAATGGAAATGGGCCACATATATGTCAAGCCTGCTGTGAACCCCAAAATTTGTGTACCCCCCCCCCTCAAAAACATAATTTTAATTTTCCACAAACCCCTTCAGCAGTCACAAAATCACCAGGGGACTGTATGAACCACTTTAGGAATCTGTGTCCTAGACAATGTACTCGCTTCAGTTCTTATTTATTTGCATAAACTTTGGATAATGGACATAGGTTCATGGAAGAAATATCTAATGAACAGAAAAAAAATCACACAGAATGAATTAATCAATACTAAAAACTCAAATGGTGATGGGCCATTTAAACATCTAACGCATCAATTATTTCTTTTATTTCTTACTTGTTTCATAATTCAGAGCATAGGATAGGTTCCGAGTACAAGAATTGAAAAACATTTTAATCCTATTGGAATAACTTTTTATTTAAAATTAGTAATGTATTCGTATAATGATGCTTTGATTAAAACGGCTATTACTATCATCTTGATATCAGACCAAAAAAACATTCTTTCTGTTGAAAAATATTTTTTTCTTCTGATTTCTGGTGATTTCTGCATTTTCTAAGATTTTTCAAACTAGTATATGGTGATTTAAATGTACAATAATTATCAACAGGGTACAGTCGTCAAAAAAGAAAAAAAAAGGAAATATATCAACCTTAACTTTCACGAATTTAGTTGCAGCTTGATAAAACTGGTTTTAATATCTGTACCTCAAAGGGAACTAAAAGTAATGATAAGTAAAATATCGTAGAAAAATATGCCGTCTACTACGGAACTTATTTTCTGTAAAATAAAGTAGAAAATGATCTAAATAACCAATGTTCCAAATTTCATTTGAATCTGATCATCAGTTCCAGAGGTATGTGAATAAGCTCATTAGAGGGACCATATACCTGATTAGTCCACAAACACACACACATAGTTCGTAAAATTATTCTCACTTTTTAACTATATGTGATAAGTAACTAAAATTTATAAACTAATAAATTACATCCAAAGACTCCGCTCTCTATATGTAATTACAAACTAAATATTTCCTGATCTATTCATTAGAATTTGTGAAAATTCAGATTTAAAGGTTTTATAGCATGATAATTTAGGTTCACTAAAATTTTTACAAGTTAGAGTTATGTTTTTCCTTATCTATTTTGACAATTAATATTTTTAGATATATTATTTCTTTTTGGGCTTTTCAATGCTTATGGAACTGTACAAAAATATTTATCACTTCCTTAACGCAAAAATTGTGGAGGTTTTTGAATATGCATTTAACAAAAAGGAAGTATTTCTTAAACTCCCTGCAACTATTAACACTAGAAAAAATTTGAAAAGTTTGCTTCGTAAGCATGTTTTCTGAATACAAATCAAGTAAGGGAAAATATCTATTTGGATAATGAGAAATTATGTTTTAAACGAGGATAAAAAGATGATGTTAATTAAATTATTTAATTAAATAAATGAAAATCGTACTTTAGCTTAGAACCAGTAGCCCTGATTAAAATTTTGTTCAAAATAGATGAAAATTTATTATGTTTATTACTGGCGTATTTTTTTCTTTACGGTTGTATAAAAATATTATTGCATGTCGTATGAATCATCCGCTCTTTATGTGTAAGCGACCAAGGAAGAATGATTCGTAAAAAAAGATTGTCGTGGTAACATTACAGATTTTCTATAATCGACACGTAAAAGTGATAAGAATGTAAGTCCTTTTTATTTGTAGTATTCATTAGAAGTATTAAAACTTGGAAATAATACTGCTTTCAGCACGATTGTCAAACTCTATATTGAATTCACGCATTTAGTGCAATAGTATGATTCATATCAGATAATTGTTTCATCATTTAGAATATCAATAATTTATTTACAAATACTGGGCAAATGCAGATATAATAATGGCCAAATGATTTTGCTACAGTAATTGGTAGAACATTAGCCCATTAACAAATAGGCTGCAATTGTCAGTCCAAATCATACACAGTCATATTAACAAAGAATTCGGGACACTAAATTTTTATTTAGCCTTAAATTCCAAACGTGATGTAAGGTTTGGTGAGTCAGGTTGAAGTTCACTTTTCATATTATCGTTATACGATCTAAAATACCATAGCTTTTTTTTTGTCAGCATGTTATATAGAGGTACAATATATTATATTATTTAAAAACAATAGTGTTTTATCCTTATTTGAAACATTAGTTCATATAATATATTTCCTGTTATATCTTGTACACTTATATGTGCTTAGAATTTTCTTTTCAAATTGCATTGAAGTTTACCCATAAAAGGACATCGATTGACAAACCGACTACAGCAAATATATTAGTAGTTTTTTAGTAATATAATTTTAAGAAATTTTGATAGATTAACTTTCTATTAAAATTGTTATCTTAGAAGTGTATTTATGTTTTAAATCTCTAGTTTCATAACATTAACTTAAAACTTTAGGCCTTGAATTTTGTTTCTTAAATTTTTTTCTCCAATTGTTCCATCGGGGTGGATACATGACACTTTCATGTTTATCTGGATTTGGTAGCCTAGCTGTTAGGTCATGACTCGTAGTTACCATATCATGAGTTCCAGAGCTAGCACCACTGAAGATCCTCTGGTAGAGGGACTGATACAAGTAAAATCTACCTAGGCTCAAAGTCCTCCCGTTCATGAGTGGTCGAAGTTGGGAGAAAAGACTTCCAGCTGAGGTGTCTACTTTGCAACGTTAATGTGGTCACGGTA
The DNA here is from genome assembly GCA_019973975.1 of Trichonephila clavata. Classification (NCBI taxonomy): domain Eukaryota; kingdom Metazoa; phylum Arthropoda; class Arachnida; order Araneae; family Nephilidae; genus Trichonephila; species Trichonephila clavata. The sequence continues at coordinate 146,783 of BMAO01031317.1, forward strand.
GCCAAGTGGTCAAGGTATCGAATTATGGCAGGCCTGTCATGAGTTCGAGCCCAGTACCACTAAAGATAGGCCGTGTAGGGAGGTGATGGACGTCAAATCTGTTAAGAGCTCAAGTGCCCTCCCATTGTTGTGGTTAGGTAGTTAGGAGAGGGGGTGCCAGCTCAGGTGTCGTCCTCGTCACTTGACCATGGCTCAAAATTACTAGCTAAAAGCCCTCGTGCGACGTTGATATTCACTCACTCACTCGCAACGTTAATAAAAACTCACTCTCTACTTATCTTTCATTTGTTTTACATATACAAAATCAAATAATAATCATTTTACGGTTTAAAGGAAACTTTATGATATTTGAATTGAATAAATTTTTATACTGAGATATATTTTCTTCCAATGGGTGATTACTTTTTTATTTTTATTTTGAGATTAAAAATATACTTTTAAAGATACGCTTAAAGAACTTCTATTCTTACATCTAACAATGGGAAACTTAGAAACAAATAAATATACAAGAGAAAAATGAAAAGGAAGAAAACTTGAATATTAACACTTAATAAAAAAAACATAAAAATATTTTAAGTTTAATATGAAATATTAGAAAATATAAGACATATTCTAAGTGTCATTATTATTAATATAAATTTTTATTTTTTTGAAAAATACAGGTCAGAAAAGTAAAAAATAATTTATACCTTAAAGAACGCGTTTTAAATTGCTTGAGGTAAAAATAGGCTTTTTTTGTAAATTTCATGTGAGTTCACGATTTGTGTTGTGTTAATTTTTGATACTGATCCTTATAAAAAGTCAATTTTTTAAAGAAATTTGTCTGAAGGCTACTTCCTTCATAATCTTTGAAGGGAAAAAAATGTGAAACTTGATCAAATACTTCTTGTTCGATTTCCCAAAGGGGACTCGAAAAGGCAGAACAATTTCATTCCAGTCTGCTTCTATTGGTTTTCTTTGAATAAGCTCAGTTTAAAAAATGTTGAAGAAGTGATTTTGTTGGAAGAAAAGATTACTTCTTATTAAAAAAATTATTGCTATTTGTCCAACAAAAGGATAAAAGCTAACCTTGTTTGCCGAAGATTCGAAGAATGATATACAATTTTATAAGACAAGTCAGTTCTTTCTAGAAACTCATTAATATCGAAAAAATAATTTCCATCTTTTAGAAATAAATAAAAATGACAAATTGTAAAAAAAAATTGCAAAGCTGTTTCATTGTGTGTTTTATTGTGAAGTATTCATAATATTATTTAGTAAAAATTAATACATTATGTTTAGCCATCTTTAACATACATGAATTAAAAGGATAACAAGGAAATTAACTGATAATTCTTTAACATATAAAACAATTAAAATACTTCAATTTTATTCATTTAAGTAACATTAAGTGTAGTTACGGGCTCAAAACCAAGTGCCTCTGAGGATACGCCGTATAGAAAGGCTAATGTACGTTAAATATGTCAAGGCTCCAAGTCCACCCGTTGGTGTGATTTAGAAGTTATGAAAGAAGTTGACAGTTTAGGTGTCTTCCTTGTCACTTGACCATGGTTCAGAATAACGAGGTCCACCTCCAATAGCCCTAGTATTGTTTCATAGCCTGACGTAAATCAAAATGAAATCTTATAATCTTCATGCTACATTGAAAATTAAAAGGAATTGAACTATTTTAGCATGATTACATTTAAGAAAATAATAAAAATTACATGTTTTATAAAGTATTTTTTGGCATCTATAATTTTTATTTTAGTGCTAGAATTAGAGTCAAAATTCAAAAATAATTAGTGACAAGTAACAAAGGGGTTATATTAGATTATGAAAAGGATGATTTATAATTTCAAAATGAAAGTGCTCATGCGATGTACAATAATTCAAATTACAATTTTTACTATAATTTTAAGTATCGTTCTTCATCAATGGTAATTAATTAGTCAATAAAATCAATAAACTGTCAAAAAAACTTTATAAATATTGTCGGTAATTATGATTACTTTTTTAAAACTAATTTAACCAAAATCTGAGAGTGTCAAATTAAAGGATACAAAAAAAAAAAATCTACCCTGCAACAAAAAAAGTTTCATTAATGACAACCTTGAAATTGATTATTTCTGAAGAAAATGTTATATATATATAGGGAAGAAGAGTAAAATATTTAATTGATTATGCAGGGCTCAAATGCATTGTTATGAAGCTTGCAATGCCTTCTTTTAAAATATCTAAGATGATATAATGAATGCTTTATCGCTGGTATTTGGAAATAACTAATAAGATATGAAATGTTTATCTCCATTTGGTGGGTGCTTTTATTATTTCAATATGTGGCATGGCATTATAATTTAAAGGATAAATTTGTTTTCCATTTATATTCTTTTTAGACAAAGCATTAAGAGCTCAAATTAAAAATGTGAGACATCATATCTTAAAAGATTAAATCTAAAATAGACTTTACGGTAGTCATATTTCCTTGAAGAAATACTCAAAAGTATAATTTTCAATTATCAATATGATTATGTTTATAGATGGAATTTTCAATGCCTTAAAAGGACCTTTAAAAGCATTTGCTCTCATTATTTTTTTCATTTTCCATTTCTCAAAGGCTGACTTATCAGTTCCCAATTTAGAAACTATACACATGAGTCACAGTATACAGATTTTAGGATAAAAACTTCATTCATAAACTACTCTAAAAACGAGGCCCGAAATATAATTTGGGTATTTATTGTACGGTGGACTGAAAACATGGAACATACTTTTAATAACTTTCACATTTCTATTTGCTGTAACATCTAGTTGATACTACTTATAATGATTTAAAATTATTTATTATATGATGTAATTTATTGTAAAATGAGTTATCATCATTAAGTAGTTTCTAAAAATAGTGATAATGGAATTAAAATAATTGCTGAATTCCACCATACTCAATATCTTACTTTTCCAAATTTTATTCAACTACATTCAATAATTCCGGAGATATTCGAAAAAAAATATTTGGGGGTTCTTATATTACAATTTTTCTATATAAGCGATTTATATTGTTTTTGCCTCTTCTTAACACCACATAATATTTGGATTGCTAATTCAGATTTATAAACTATTATATGGGATCCCTTAAGTATTTATGATAGTTCTATAAAAATTTCGAAACTAAATGTTTCGATAAATTTATTAGAGAGAATTCTATAAAATTTTCTACTTTCCTTTAAAACTTTCTTTAAAGGTTTTAGACACAAGCCAAATGTACAATATTATCAGAATTAAACAATTTTTTTTTTCATTTTGTACTTGTATTTAATAATTAATACTCTAAATAATAAGATTACTCTTTAAAATTCTTTTTGTGTGTTCAAACCTGGAAAATGAGGAAGAATGAGCAAGAATCAAAGTGCTTGTGGAAGTGAAATTTCTTAAGAAGAAAATCTTTAAGTGTCTAAAATATTTGAGAAATTTATTTTAATTTAATTTTTTATGTAACCTTATGGCTCATAAGAAACCAGCAGAATTTTACAAAATTGGTACAATAAAACATTTCTCACAATGCTAAATGATATACAAGAAAAAAATAATCATATAAAACTAGAAAGCTATATTTTAGAATGAATTAACCAAGTTAATCAATACATTAACTATACAACCTAGCTTTTTTTGAATCATTAACATTGATACCGGTTTTGTATTCAGATGAGATAGAAATTTCAAAAGTTAATGATGTTCCACATTTTTTTCTCAGACTGTACCAATTTTTACTGCTTTTAGTACAAAATGGCTCTTGGATTTTTATGCATGTTAAGAAATATAGTAATGCATGTTTACAGAAACAAAAACTATATCTTATTTTACATGTTCTAAAATAATTTCATTATTTTTTATATGAAGTATTTGTCACTGAAGACGTTTAATAAAAATTGGATATTTATAAATATGCGCTTTGAGACAACCTAATAAACTTTTAACTGAATGTGTGTGTTAAGCATCAAATTAGGCCTATTAGATAACCTTTATAGTAAAAGTTCAAATGCAAATGGCAGCTCAAAATATTTTAACGATAAAATACTATAAACAAAGATAATAGAATTCATTTTGATTAGAGATATAGTTTCCCTTTACCATATTCATGTATTGCATAAGAAATCATTATTAATATTAACAGTATATATAAAAGAGTTAATAAATTTATAAGATGTCTTGGACCAAATTCTCCTTGAGAATTATAACACAGTTTTGATGACACTTTAGTACTATTTGCACAATCCACATTTGTCGTAACAATTTAATACATTAGAAATTTCCATAAAATAAGCGTTCGATTTAAAATATAACTACCTAAAATCATAGCTTCAGTTACTTTCAATGGTTCATCTGATATCAAAGGAAATTGTATCAGAATATTCAGGGTTTTGCAGAATTGAACCAACAAATTCAGAGGGATGATAGTAGGTAGCATGGAGCCGACAAATCACCATAGAATATGGGGACGCAAACCAAGTTTAGTCTACAAAAATGGCGATAATAGTAGCAGTTGGAAAAATGAGGAGACCGTTCAGAGGAATAGCCGAACAAATGTTGGGATTTACATATACAGCCCGAACGCTTCAAAGGTGTAAATACTCTGTTTACCTACAACATGCCTTCCGAAAGTTGTAGCAGGGACTGGCTTCTGCACACCAGAACGTGGTTCATTCACGATGCTGCACCAACATATTTTTTTCTGCAGTGCGTACCACCTCAATCGTTCATATCCCGGGAGGTGAATTAGAAGAAGCGGACCTCTTGCTTGGTCTCCACGCTTCCCGGACCTCAATCCTTTAGATTTCATCTTCTGGGGCTACCTGAAATTGCTTGCGTATGAGACTCCAATGGCTACAGTGGCTTCAGCTGACATCACCCGCACACCGGATATGTTTGAAAGTGTCTGAAAATCCTTCGTTCGTTTATATTGGCTGATTTATCACCTACGCGGCCGCTATTCCTGTAACAATCACTTGTCAATGCTCTTCTAATTTCTAACTGTGATGCATTGTTCGTATTGTAAGCATACTTTACATTCAATGAATGTATTTTTTACTTCTTATAGTCACTTTTCATTACGCTCGTTATCACACTCGTAACTGTTCTTAAAAAATACTCCAAATAATAGTGGTTTGTGATCCCATGTTCTATGGTGATTCATCCCCCCCCCCTACTGTCCTCCCTCTGACGTTGTCTTTCGAATTCGGCGACACCCTGTATATGTATACATAACTATGATTAGATACAAGTGTATACATCTTCATCTGATAAATTTTCAAGCAAATTTTTTAATTAAATTGTTGATATGTCAGTAACATTAAATGGAATTACTGATCTCATGAGAATTAATCTTTATTTTCAGAATTTATTCCGGAGAATAATAAACACAAATTATCAGAATACATCTAGAACCAAATAAAAAAAATCATGAACAGGAGCAGGAGTATCTGAGATTTTCTATCAAAAGTTGTGCAGTTTCAAAAAATATGTTTAAAATTGCTATGAAGCAAACTGGGTGTAAAAAATAGAATACACAATCCCAGGAACTCAGATAAGAAATGTCAATTTCAGGATTTATTTATGCATGAGTCTGCATCTTTGAAAGGGAGCAAGCTGTTGAATACCTATTTCAACGGTAAACGAAAAAATGTAGTCTTGCATTACATATATAATGTGCACATTTTTATAAGAGAGAGAGATACATTTACAAATGATCAATAAAATAGTTCATTAAAATTAATGTTCTTAATTATTATCATTAAATGTATAGCTTTCTTACTTAAATTATGAGTTTCTAATAAAAGTCAATCTTCGATTTCAATAAACAACATTTCTGGCAATCAATATATTTAAAGTAACTATAATTATTTCATGGGGGTTGGAAATAGTTAGTTAGTTTTTATTTACATTTCAATATGATGATAAAAAAGCAGATATTCTGAGTTGCAAAAGTAATTGTACATTTACAGTAAAAAGTAGCTATATTCTGTAATAAATTAAATAAAATTAGAACCAAATCATAATAAAAAATTACAAATGTCAAAAAGATCACAGTATTATACAAATTATTACTCTTAGATGTTTTAATAATTTCTAGTGTAATGTTATAATTTATACCACTTTTGAATCATATTAAATGATCCAAATATTAAAGAATACAATTTCATTTTTTTAAAAGCTTATCTGAACCATTTGGCTTATTTGTCTGTAAAATGACAATTCAAATCCATAGTAAGTTCCGTTGAATTGTTTAACAGCATTGATGATAGCTTGGGTCAATTAAATTAAAAATATTATAAATGAATTACACAAATTCTCTTAAAGAAAAATTCTGATTAACTTAAGAGAAGTTACACCCGAAAAGAATGTACCTATTTTTTCTTTTCATTCAAGTGGTATGAAAAAGTAAACTGTAGCATAATATTTGTCAATATCCCTTTTTTGAGTACATACTCAAACTGTGTAACAATGTATTTTCCAAGTTTTTTTCTTACAAATTATATAAAAATTCATTAGTCAGAACGCTTTTAAGCAAATGTTTTAAGAATACACAGATTATAACATTTTACTAAAAAAAAAAGAATGAAAATTATTTCAAACGTATTTTGGAACGTGATTAAATTAAAAATACGGTGATCGAAAATGTACTACGGAATGCTTGAGAAAGAAGCAAAAAAATATTTTGTCTTTCAAGTGTTCTTTAAAGTTCAGACTTAATAAAGAAAAAGTCTTCTAGGACTTTTCTGGGTTGTCCTTTTTTCCATATAGAAAGAAAAATTCTGAAGATGCCTCAAAAATCAATTCGTATCTCGTTGAAAACAGGATTTTCGGGATATACGATACACGTGGGAGTGAAAAGCTATTTTTACAATGGTAAAACTCTTCAAAAGGATTGGAAAGGAAGGTAGAAAAAGTAGCTTTGAATACACTTTTGACAACAGGAACTGTAACTATGTAACTGAAGAAATATATTCTATCCGTGAAATAGAACATCAAAACCCTCTTGCGAAGAGTACACCTAATTTTCTTTTTAAATATTACGTTTATAAGCTAGAAGTTCTTAACACTGCGTGATCTCTTAGCTGCTATTATTTACATTATTTTCTCTAAAGTGCCATACTTACTTCAATCGCTTGCTATATAACAAGCGACAGCTAATTTTCAAGCTATATATATATAATATATATAATAGCAGTTACCCTCCTGCTTTGCTAGGTATTTCATGATGCTTTAAAAACATATACTGTATATATATATATATATATACTAGCTGTTACCCGCCGCTTCGCTGGTATTTCATGATGTTTTATAAATTTCTACTGCTTATATATATGTATAAATTATTGATATATAAGTCCTAGCATTAAGAATTCGATTGAATTGAAAAATATACTTATACCTGTAACTGTCGCCTGTTGATAAAAAAAAGGGGCAGAACTCATCTAATTTGTATTTTCTAAAAATCTCTAAAATTGAAGCATAGAATGATGTTTGCTCTTTCGTAACTCAAAAACCAAGTGGATTCCCGCAAAACCAATTTTCGGTGGATCTCTACTCCGTAAATTGAACATGCAAGCCAAATTTCAAGTCTAAATCTAACAGAAAAAAGCAAAAGTTTTACTATAAATATCCCCGTAATCCCGTTGAGAGCCGTTTTCCAAAATTACCGCTCTTAGCGGATTTCAATTCAACAAAAGAAAAATGCAAACCAAATTTCATTATTATAGTCCTTGTAGCTCGAAAAAAGTAATTTTTTTTGTCAATACGTCCCAGTAACCCCTGCAACCCCCAGAACTCTTGATTTGCTTAAAATTTATTCTTAGTGGATCCCTATTCAACAAAAGAAACATGCTTAACAAATTTCAAGTATATGGGTCTAACAATTAAAAACAGGAATTTTTTTCTGTAACTCCTCTTGACCCCTCGCAAACATCTTTGGGGGTCAATTTTCATTTTCTATTTCATGAAAGGAACATGCCTACCAATTTTCAAGCAGGATGATCAAGTAGTTTAAAAATGGAAATATTTATCGATTACGCCTCTTAATCTCCCGAAATTAAACTTAGTAGTTGATATTCGCAAAACCCATTTTGTAGCGGTTCTCTACTTTACGAAAGGAATCTGCTTATCAAATTTCAAGACTGTACGTCGAACAGTTTAAAAATGGGGATAATTGTCTATAACGCCACTTGAGCCCCGCAACGCCACTTCTGGGTCTGTTTTCACAAAACCCATTTTGTAGGGGAATTGCACTCTATGAAAGGAATCTGCTTAGCAAAATTTGAAGACTGTGCGTCCAATTAATTAAAAATGCAAAAAAATTATCAATAACGCCTCTTGAACCCCCGCAACGCCACCTAGGGGTCGATTTTCACAAAACACATTTTGCAGTGTATTTTTATCCTATGAGAGGAATCTGCTAACCAAATTTCAAGACTGTGAGTCTAATAGTTTAAAAAAAGAAATAATTATTTATATCTGCCCTTAACCCCCCGCAACACCCCTTGGGGGTCAATTTTCTCCAAACCCGTTTTGTAGCGGATATTTACTCCATGAAAGAAACATTCCTACCAATTTTCAAGCAGGTAGGTCAAATAGTTTAAAAACGAAAATATGTATCTCTTACGCCACTTATTCCCCTGCAACGCCACTTAGAGGTCTGTTTCCACAAAACCTTCTTATAGCTGATCTCTACTCTATGAAAGAAATCTCTTTATCAAATATAAAGACTGTGCGTCTAATAGTTTAAAAATGGAAATAATTATCTATAACGCCCCTTAAGTCCCCTCAACGCCACTTGGGGGCAATTTTCACGAAACCCATTTTTAGCGTATCTCTACCCTATGAGAGGAATCTGCTTACTAAGTTTCAAGACTGTACGTCTAATAACTTAAAAATAGGAATTTATAACGCCCCTTAAACCCCCGCCCCCGCAACACCCCTTGGGGTCAATTTTCCCAAAACCCATTTTGTAGCGGATATTTACTCCAGGAAATAAACTTACCTACCAATTTTCAAGCAGGTAGGTGAAGTAGTTTAAAAACGGGTATATTTATCTATTACGCCCCTTAATCCCCCGCAACGCCACTTAGAAGTCTGTTTTCACAAAACCCGTTTTGTAACTGATCATTATTCTACGAAAGGAATCTATATATATCAAATTTAAAGACAGTGCGTCAAATAGTTTAAAAATGGAAATAATTATCTATAACGCCCCTAAGCCCCTGCAACGCCACTTGAGGGTCGATTTTCAGCCAACTCATTTTGTAGCGGATCTCTACTCTCTGAAAGGAATCCGCTTACCAATTTCAAGATTGTACATCAAGTAGTTTAAACATGGAAACAATTATTATTAAAGCCTTAACCCCCGTAACGCCCTTGCGTTTCGAATTTCGGAAAATCCTTTCTTAGCTGATGTCTACTCTATCAAAGGAACATGTCTACCAAATTTCAAGTCTGTAGGTTGAATAGTTCCAGAGATTTCGTGATTAGTCAGTCAGTCAGTCAGTCAGTGAGTCGCTTTTCTCCTTTATATATATAGATTAAGAACGTGTTGATGTTTTACCAACCATAAATGATGAAATTTTTTTTGAATAAAATTAGGATATTCTTGATGATTTGATTTGATCTCAAGCAATTTAAAGGCAGTAACAAGTTAATACAATACACACCGCCAAAATGGAGGGTGGAGGTAGCAAAGTTGTCATAGTAACGAACTCTTGGTCACTGTTGTCGATTTGTGTATCCGTGTACTAATAACACTGAAGAGACGCTATGTTGAATTGATGGCACTCGTTAAATTTATCAAGGCTCAAAATTTTTACGTTGGTGTAGTATGGAAGTTAGGAGAGTGGAACATGTAGTCATCTTGACCATAATTCGGAGTTACGATATGCACCACTAATGACCCTCAGATCGCTTTAAAATGCGATGTAATTAATCACACTCACTCACTGATAAAAGAATATCATGACATTATATAAAGAATATTATGTCTATTTAAATTATATCTGGTATTTTATAAGTAAAGAAGTAATACATAAACACATACACACATATATATACACTGCTGTTTGTAAAAAATACAACACCATGAAGGAATCATCAGAATTAAATAAACTTCGAAGCAAATATCAACTATAGGATGTTACATAAAATAATTAAGTTTCAGAGCCATCGCACTTGCGTGGCATGCGCAGCGCTCTCCAAACTGATGCCGAAAGTGTATAAATAAAGAGAAGTAGCGGGACGTTGAAAGTAGTTAATGATCACTTGTTAGAGGTGAACATTTAGTGCGACCAAAGTATGCCTCCACGACGAAATAAGGATAAATTCGTATAACTTATGGAGTTTGAACGGGAGAGGACTATCGGCCTTCGATAAGGAGAATATTCCTATCGCGCAATAGGAGCTCGTGTGCAGCGGAACAGTTCCACAGTGATGCGAGTTTGGTAGCAGTGGACCGAAAAGCATCGAGCAACTCGAAAAACTGGCAGTGGACGACGGAAGGATACCAGCTCCGCATGGCGATCAATGACCGTACAGCTTCCCCCAGGCAGTCGGCAGCAAGTTGGTCTACTGCTACAGGTGTACTAATGTCGCCTTCATCAATTCGTTGACGTCTGCTGCACCTTGGATTGCGTGCAAGGTTACCTTTATCCAAGATCCCCCTCACGGCAAAACATCGATGGCAGCGTCTGTAATGGGTTCACGAGCACAGAGCCTGGCAAGCTGATTGGTACCAATAGGTCTTTTCAGATGAATAACGCTTCACTTTGCAGGACCATTATGTCCGCATTTTTGTTAGTCACTATGCCGGTGAACACTGCCTTCCAGAGTGCGTTGTCGAACGACAACGTGGCTAAACACATGGAATTATGTTTTGGGTTGCGATTTCGTATCATGGACGATCCAATTTGCTTCGAATAGGGGGTAATCTCAATAGCAACAGGTACGTCCGTGAACTATTATAGCCGGAAGTCCTTCCCTTCCCTTAAGGCATCCCTGAAGCTATCTTTTAGCATTTTCCCTCATGTTTGCAAGGACTGTTCGATAATTCTGTTCAGCCCAACACATGCAACTTTCTCTTTGGTATGCCTATTCGCCAGATATGTCGCTTATTGAGCACGTTTGGGATATGGTTGATCAGCGTCTTGCTCGTGATCCACGTCTTACAGCTTCAAAAGAAGAACTTTTCCTGAGCACACAAGCAATATGGAATTCTCTTCCCCAAACAGACATTGAAAATCTGTTTGACTCCATGCCACGTCGTATAGCAGCTCGTGGTGGCTACACCAAATACTGATTTCGCAGACTTACACTGGTGTGCAAAAATTAAGGACGAAGTCGAAAAATTAGCATATCAGCTGAACGAAGAGGCAGAGCGGACAGAAAGACCAATCAGGAGATTAAGTGAGGTGATGTACGGTAGCACATGCGCAGATATGCAGGTAGACGTAATGGGGGAGTGTCTGAGTAGTAAAGCATGTGTTGTCGGTGTAAGATTAGTATTTCTGGCAAAGAGATTGCACACCGTATAGCAGTTAAAATCACACCGAGTTGCTGCCTCAGCGAGAAATGGCGAATAATCAATCTGTTAGACGACATCTGGATGCTTTTACCCGAGGTCGAATCATTGGGAAGTTGGAGGAAGGTCGCAGTGTGATAAGTGTGGCTGCAGAGTTCGGAATTGCTCACAGCATCGTTTCACGACTTTGGAGACAATTTCAAACTACAGGAACAGCTATCCGGGGGTTCAGTAGTGGTCGTCCACGAGGAACCACACCCGCAGATGACCGGTATATTGCCTTACAGGCAGAAGAAACAGGCGGCAGACAGCGGGAGAAATCGCTAGACACACGACACAGGCGACTGGACGACCGATATCGCGTTTTACCGTGGCCAGAAGACTGCACGGTGGTGGTCTGTTTGCACGACGCCCTGTACGGTGTGTACCTCTAACGCCTGCCCATCGGAGAAGGCGTTCTCTGTGGTGCCGGGAATACCGGAATTGGAGAGACAATGAATGGGGACGGTACTCTTTACAGATGAGAGCAGATTCAGTCTGAGTAGCGATTCTCATCGCATACTCATCTGGAGAGAGCGGGGAAGCCGCAATCTACCCTCGAACATCATTGAAAGGGACAGGTATGGAGGTGGCGGTGTTCTCATTTGGGGAGGCATCATGCTTGGTAGTCGTACAGACCTTCACATCTTCGACGCAGGTTCAGTCAACGGGACCCGTTATTGTAACGAGATTCTTCTTCCATATGTGCGTCTTTTTAGAGGCGCTATGGGTCCGCAGTTCCTTTTCATGGACGACAATGCACCATGTCATCGCACAGTAGCTGCCGAACAGCTCTTAGAGAGTGAGGATATTGAACGTATGGATTGGCCGGCACGATCTCCGGATCTCAATCCCATCGAGCATGTATGAGACTTTCTAGGCAGACGCTTGGCAGCTCGTACCTTACCACCAGTAACGATTCCGGAGCTTCGATTGGCGCTGCAAGACGAATGGGCAGCAATGCCTCAACAACTCATTGACACCCTCATTCTCAGCATGGGCAGACGCTGTGAAACCTGCCTAGCAGTCAGGGGAGATCATATCCCTTACTAAAGACCGGATATTTCTTACTGGACACCCATCACAGGGATGTTTCGGCCTTCAGTCGCATTGCGCTCCATGCTACTTTTTCAATAAAGCTTCTTTTTATCCCTCTGATTTCTCTTTTAGTAAGTGTTGCTTACATTACTCATGTCCTTACGTATTGGGATCTTACGGTGTTAAATGTGTTGATTTGGAATGCTTTTGTACAAAGTTATATTGAAAAAACCGCCTCGTCCTTAATTTTTGCACACCAGTGTAATATTTTTTTTTGCTTTGCAAATTTTGTCATTTATTTGTACTGATACAAGTTGTTTGTGCATTAAATTTCATTTAATTCTAATGATCTTTCATGGTGTAGCATTTTTTACAAACAGCAGTATATATATATTATATCTGTGTGTGTGTGTAATAAATTAAATGGACATGAATTCATAACTTGAACTCCGTTTCTTATAACATCTAATTCATAAATACTAATAATCTATTTCGAAACGCTCTCAATCTATCGTTTTTTAAAGCATTTAAAATATTATGTTGATATATTTATTACTGATTATTTAGACATTGTATTTTTGATAGGATTATTGGTGATTTCAAGAAATATAAAATCATTAATTGTTTTTATGCCCCTTACCAATAAGGATTTAATTTTTCCTAAGCAATGATGCCATTTCTATAAATAATTAGCTATTCCTTATAAACACTGGGTCGTGTTTTTTATAATACGTTTTTCCCTGTTCTTCCTTGTATATAAAAACTTGATTTTTGAATAATTTTTTCTCTTGTTTTTAGTCTTTACCATGTAGCTATCGAGTCTCTTCGCTCTTTGTCTCTGTCTTTGTCAAAATATAAAGTGTGCACACGTGATTTTGTGCTGTATTTTTTCTGTGTTGTATTATGTTCAAGATGTTTATGTTTGGACATCTCTGCATGTAATAAACAGGATTAACAATGACTGTCTAGTCAATGCAACATATCACCATAATGTTTGCCCTTCGCCAGGGTTACTATATATATATATATACAGTGGTGGCCAAAATTGTGGACACTTTTGAAAATTGCTATGTTTTTTGAGTTGATATGCTTAAAGAAAATGTTACCTTGCATAAAATGCAAAAGCCATATGTATCATTATAAGGAGAATTTAATACCTAATTCAACACAAAAACAAAATTCAAATATTTGCAATACAAAAAAGTTACATTGCGATAACTGTCGATGTGCATTAGATATTGATGGCATCAGTGAGTTATCAGTTCTTTGGGAATTAACCTTTCTTTTTAATTACAACTTCACATAGATGAATAGTTTTGAGCTTTTCCTTCGTTAACGCATGATGCCAGAAATTAACTGCAGCCTCAATTAGTTCCCTTTTATTTCATAGGTATCTCGTTAAGACAAGAATTTATAAACGGTGCCACAAATTTTCGAAAGGATTGAGGACAGAACTGTTCCCTATCCAGGACAACAATCATAATTAGTCAAGAAGCAATGCCATCAAATAAAAAAGTATGTTGGACGTCTTGACAAAGACATGAGATGAAAAAGTGATCATTCCTATGTTGAAATTGCAAAAGATGTGGGTAGTACAGTGACTACATCTGGAGACTTAAAGTTCTGTTTAAAATGTCAAGAGACAAATTTAATAAAAAACAAAGCAGTAAAAAGCCGAAAAAGGTGCATCACATCTATTGATGACAGAAGAGTAAAAGAACTATATCTCTAAAATAAAATAATGTCATCAATGGTCATCAGAAATTTTCTGAATGATGTTGGTGTTTCTGTCAGTTGAAAAATAGTCAGGAGAAGATTAGCAAATGTTAGACTAAGACGTAGAATTCCCCGAAAAAAGCATTGTCTCAATTTACAGCAGTGCTAACAAAGACTACAGGGGGCAAAAATTAACACACTAATTTTACAAATGATTAGTAATCACAAGTTATATGTAGAATGGAACTAAGATACGTTACTCGGTAGTGATGGACAAAAATATGTAAGGCGTAGTACAGGGGAAATGCTACACCCTGACAGAGTCAAGGCAACTTTGAAGTACCCACGTAGGTTTATGATTTCGTCATGCATATCAGCCGATGGTAATAGTCACCTTTATATCATCGATGAGACACTGAATGCCAGAAAATACACTGACACCATTCTAGAACCCAAACGTCTACCTTCCGTGAGGGATCTATTTACCAACAATGTTTAATTTATTTTTCAGCAAGAATCTGCTCTTTGCCACACATTAAAGTAATCGAAAGACTGCTAACGTTCTAAGATCATTGAATTGTGTGTCGTTCTGGCCAAGAAACAGTCCTGACCTCATTCCTATCGAAAACTTGATGCACCGTTTGAAAACACATACCCGAATGAAGTACCCATAAAATAAAAGAGAATTTGCTGTTCCCTAGCATCATGTAATAATGAAGGAAGAACTTAAAACTATTTTCAGCTCAATGCAACACCAATATGAATCTATAATAAAACATTAAATATACCCAACTAAGTACTGATAACCCACTGCTATTATCAGTATCTAATGTGTATCGATAGTTATTGCAGTATAACTTTTTATAGCAATTATTTGAATTTTGCTTTTTGTTTTGAATTAAATGTTAAATTTTGTTTAAAATGGTATAAAGGACTTTGCATTTTGTGCTGCGTAACATTTTCTATAAGCATACAAACTTAAGAAACATAACAATTTTCAAAAGTGTCTACAATTTTGGGCATTTCTGTAAATTAAATATTGCCTAAATGATATATTTTTGATTTTTTTAGTATAGATATTAGTATGAAAAAAAGGAAATTTCAGGAAACAGATTTTATATAATTCAACACTTTGCTATACAAATTTAAATATGTGTGCCTAACTTGCAATTTTCAGCATAGTTAGATACGTCTATGTTATTATTACTGAATGTTTATAGTTCTCAGAATGCTTTACAAAATATAACAAATAATTTTAGTGTGATTTTTTTTTTAAATTTCAAAAACAATGTTTGATGGACAATACACTTAGAAAATGGTAAAAGACATGAGTGAATACTATTACATAAATCCAATTAAATCATTATATTTCGAAAAACGCACTCTTGATGTCATTTTCTTTTAAATCAAACTCTAAAATTCGTAATTCTTATTCTAAAAATTTCCAAATTAAAATTTTGCATTTTATGAAACGAAATTATATTTTTTAATTTTTATTATAGGATCCACAGCTTACGTCTATTCTGGCGGATCAACAAGCTGGGAAGACTGGTGGACATATGATGGCATCTCTGGTAAGTTTTTCTTTTAATTTTGTTTTTTAATGTAAAATAACATTTTTCAAACGTTAAGATTTGTTTTAAGACATAAATGTTTAAATATTTATTTTACTTTTAAAATTTTTTTCCTTTAATAATGAAGAGCTTAAAACTGAAATATTTTAAAGTGAAAAATGCTTCGTATTGATCATTCAATTTGAACTTTCATAACTTGTGTTACACAAAAAATTTTAATACATTATTCAATTTTTCTTGAATCAGAAAGTTTTTATGAATACAAAAAGTTTCATCAAAAAATGAATGACTTATTCTATAAAGTTAAGGATCTAAGCTCTGGAGCAGGAGTCTTCGAACTGTGTTCCACTAAACTCTGGGTTTTCACAAGTCTGAATAAACATTAGAAAAGAAAACTATAAATATGTATGCAAAACAGACTCATGTTCTCCCTGGAGTTTGTATGGCCACAGATATCTTAAGCCGAATTTCCAACGCGGACTTCACGTTTCAAGGGAGAGCTTTAAAAAAACATATTTGTTACTGGACAGCATTTCCTTTTTGTATATTCAGGAAGCTTTTATTATATTATAATAAAAAAAATACTGAAATGTTTTTTCTTTAAATGTAGTGGCTAAAATGTGAATATTCTGCTTTAATCCTAGATTCCACAAAATAATTAAATGCTCGTTTGTCCAATGTTTTTCAAAATTAATCGGAATGGTATAGAATGGGTTAAATTGAATTTAGACGAGTGTTAAAATTTATACAATAAAGCACCTTTTCTCACATTTGTTAAAAAAATCATTTGTAAGAAAACATTTTCAAACAAAAACACACAACTCCTGTAAAATAATACTTCTCAGAGAAGAACAACAAACTTGAATATATTACTTTGACTTGCCACTGAAAGGAACAATCTATCAACAAATTTGATGTTAAATTATAATTTTAAGAGGACTTCTCCTAAAGTTTAGGTTACAAATTTGCAGAATACACAGGAGTTTTTATCTTATACAGGTTATTTTTTCCTGTTCTTCCTGATATTTCAATTGTAAGCCAAAATAATAATAATAATAATAAAATATACAAAGAATTTACGGGTGAAACTGGTAGTGAAGTAAATTGCGTTTATTCAGCGATCTAGATTACTAGTGTGAAGAAAATGCAAGAAAAGTTTGTTTGACTAAATTTTAAGGGGGAAAACATCAAGGATTATAAAGAAAATGCCAAAACCGGATATTAAATTGTTCTTAGGTGACAAAAGAAAAACAATGATTTGTATACAAGATAAAATTAAGAAATAAGTATAATTATAGATTTATTGCAAGGAATACTTAGCGTACATGTAGATTGCTGGAATATGATCTATCTATCTATCTATCTATCTCTCTCTCTCTCTCTCTCTCTCTATATATATATATATATATATATATATACGATGTTAAAATTTCAGGAAGAAAAAAACATTCTTATATCCCTACATACAAAATAAAAATGATCTAAGTGGACAGAAAATCTTGTTAAAATTAGACAACACAACAGTAAGTCAATGATATTTAGAAGTATCTTATATTCTTTGGAGTTATTCGGATTCAGTAAATCTTCAAGTATTTTGGACAAAATGATGTGTGTATTTGTGTATATATATATATATATATACAGACAGAGAGAGATGTAGATATAGAAAAAAAATACAGGTAAAAATATAAAACACATACACGAATATATTATCAGAAAGTAATACAAATCAAAATAAAATATGTACTTTCATATAAAAATATCAAAAACCTCTACGAATATAGACATTCAAAACTAAGTACATACATAAAATTTAAATGGACAAATATTCAAAAGACTATTATGCTCCCAAGTATAGCTTTTGAATTAGCTTTTTGTATTCACCTCCCCCTCTCGTAGAAGAATTTATATATAATAGCACTTTCAAATATACAAGAATAGAGCTATGTGTTTGCTACCAATTTTAACTCATTAACTGGTTTGCCCATATACCATGCGGACTACCGAAAGCTGACCACAACCGGCTTGGACATACGCTGAATAGGTACTGAAGCTTTCTTCTTTCTACCTTTGATTTGCTTATATTTTCCTTTATTATAACGACATTATTAGTGCTAGGGATTTTAAGAGATGGAGTTTGTCTATGGTACTGAAATACTTCTCATCGGGATATTTTTTGCGATGAAGGTAAGAATTTTTCATTAAAGGCAGGAATTAAGATTCTTTAAAATATTCGATAAGGAACAATGATTGGCAAGATGAATGCACAATTTGTTGCTGGAGAAGAAACAAAAATTGAAAGATAATCCAAAAAAGACGACTTTATCTCTGTCCTCATCGCAGCGTAAGACTTAATATTACACCATGCTTCAAATTATGTGTGCATTACGTACTTATGAACACACACACAAAATCCTCAACCGATTGAAAAGATGTAAGCACATGAAATTATTTTGTAAGTATGATAGAAATTACATTTTATATGTATATGAAACATTTTTCATAGCACGCAAATTGTTCTTATGGAAAGCAAACATTTAGGGGTTTTTGTGTTCCACAATTATAACGTAAAAAAAATTGTGAAAAATTAAAAATTAAAACTAAGTTTTTTTTCATTTCCGTATTATGTTGAGTATTATGCTTTATTATATGCAACAAAAATGTGTTCATCTTTGGAACATTTTGGGTAATAAAACTGATCACTTATGGAGGTAAGCCAACAAAACCATCTCAAACATGCAA
Organism: Trichonephila clavata; assembly: GCA_019973975.1. Classification (NCBI taxonomy): domain Eukaryota; kingdom Metazoa; phylum Arthropoda; class Arachnida; order Araneae; family Nephilidae; genus Trichonephila; species Trichonephila clavata. Next base: position 165,428 of record BMAO01031317.1, read on the forward strand.
AACCAACAACCTCAAACACTGTTGTAGAAACATTCCTAGTACGCTGCACAGAATAAATACAAACAAATTACCACTTAACAGAAAAAAATATCATTGCGAAATAATCAACATTAAGAACAAATTAAGAGAAAGCAAACAAAGTTTCAGAACCATGTCACTATTGAAGCGTTCTTAGAAAGAACTTAACAGCATACAATAACCTTAGAATGAAAGCATTTTGAATTTGCGTAAAAGAAATGATGAAAAGTTATTTGTCATTCTTTTAAAAATCCTTTTTAGAGATTTTGAGTTTTCCTTAAATTATGTTTTAGTTATTAAAATAATCGAAAGTTCATCAACGCCAGTCAAACATATATATTATAATGATTGTGGTAAAACCCTACATAGAAAACAAAACTATATACAATTTATTTTTAAATACCAGTAATAAGAATCAATTCAAGCCATTAAAGCTTAAATTATTTGTTTATAATGTGTAAAAAGTAGAAAGAGAATGTCACACATAATATATATATATATATATATTAGCTGACCCGGCCACGCTTTGCTGTGGCTTTGTTATAATACGTTACTTCAATATTATTCTAAGCTATTCAATGCAGTCAAATTAACCTTCGTTTATAATTTTGGAGGGTTGAAATAAAGTATAAAACAACAAATTATTTTAATTTTGCATTTCATTCATCTCCTATTTGAATGCAGTATAATGCATGAATTACTAACGAAGTCATTAAGTAACAACATATGAAGATTTAATTTTATAAATGTGGTGAATAACGTTGATTCTTTGCAATTTTTAAAATTATTTTTATCATTTTAAAGTATAAAAAATAATAATTTTATACAACTAATCGCTAATTGGTGCACAATATTTTTCGGTAACCCGTATTTTGCTAACTCAAATAGATTCAACGGTTTCCGCACACTTGAGCATGTAACATCTAGTTGCCCATTCGAGAAATATGGACTTTCTAAGTCCAAGTATCAAATGAATATTGTTCGGTTTCAGATTCATTTATGGTCATCGCGAAAGCCAAACGAATCGGAATTGAAGCATTTTGAATGGTATTAAAGATTCTGAAGGTATCAGTTAAATACGTGGCAACAAATTCCGTAGTAGCAGAACCGAATTTTCGTTCAAACTTTACAGTCAAAATGTTTGCATCAAGAAGTTTCCGGTATAATTTTTTGATGAACACACGTGCACCGTTGCATTATCAAGGTGAATTTAAGTTACGCAGATAATAACCAGGGAACAAACCGAAGATTACGTGGTGGCATTCCTGATATATCTCGGGAATTCAAAAATTTGGTTAAAATTTTTACGGTTTTGTTTTCATCAACAATAGTATCGATTGGTTTGAAAAAAAGTTTGGATCAACTGGCAACAGCCCTGTGTCTGAAAGTTTATTTCATCACAATATCAACATTTTTTTCTGATAAAGTAACAGGGTTACTGAGGCAATAATTATCAAGATAATTATACAGTATATCCGGAAATACACTCTCAATCAGTTCCTTTTTGCCTAAAGGGCATTACAGAAATCGTCTGGGTATTTCATGCATTATGTTTTGGGATGAAGTTTTACTTCACCATTTCCGATATTCAGTAGTTAGTTAGGAAATATTTGCTCATATGGATCATCTTGCAAATATACTCGCGTGTTTATGGTCAGTCGAAGTTTCCACGTTTCGCCATCAAAACGATTGTTTTAAACAGGCGTTAATTTCGTGAGCAAAAGTAGAGCGTGTAACAGCTGTTAATACCTGTCGGAAATCATCAGACAGTAATACAACAGCCGAATAATCTCTCATTGTCATTTAAATTTTGCAAAGCTCTATGTAATGCTTTGAATGAATATTTATGGTTCATGGTACACTTATCTTTGATCATGACTGAATTCATTTGCAATACTGTAGCCAATCCACTCTTTTTTCAATGGTACACATTGCATATTGTATTTTGTGAATGTCCAATGGCAGCTGATGTGGAATGTGCAGTTTTTCTGCCATCTAACACAGTGCAACAATGCAAGTTACGGGAGTTTCTAAAATCCGATTTCATATTATTATTGTTTCCCATCCAGAAAAACACCAGGAGAAAGCATTTCTTTCTCAAGAATTTAAATCAAGCCTTTTCAGCAGTTCGTGCAAAATGCTTTCGTCTGGCATTATTTGAGGTAGATATGAGATTATATTAAACTATATTGAAAATATTCGGATCGGCAGTTCCGAAATACAATCAAGATCCACTTTTTGCGTCGCTATGTCGGCAGTGGCCGCGGTAGCCAAGTGGTCAAGGCACGGGAACATGGCTAGCATGTCATGAGTTCGAGCCCAGCACCACTGAAACTCGCCATGTAGAGGAAAGATTCACGTTAAATCAGTCGAGAGCTCAAACGTCATCCCGTTGGTGTGGTAGTTAGGAGAGGGTGCGACAGCTCAGGTGTCGTCCGCATCACTTGACCATGGTTCAAAATTACGCGTCAGTCGTCAAAGGCCCTCGTATAGCTGAAAAGTGCGACGTTAATATTCACTCATTTTACTTAGCCAAGAAAGGCTGGAACTGCTGTCCGAGAATATTCCGATTCCCCAGCATTATCTGGCAAAAATACAGGAATTTCTATATTTCGATTTCAGACTCGTTTAAACCATCTCAAATTACACCAGGAAAACACTTTTCCAGCTCCAAGACTTTAAGGGTAAGCTCCTGCCCCGGTTTGTGTAAAAGACGGCCATCCTGAATTATCCGGCAAAGTTACTGTTATTTCTCAGATTGAATATCAGATTCAAATTATCCGTTTTGAAATAAACCAGGGACAAAGTTTTCATGATCCAAGGCTTTTAAGGCAAGCCCCTGCTACGGTATGTCTAAAATACTCTCGACTGGCATTATCCGGCAAAGTTATCGAAACTCCTAAAATTCAATTTCAGATTCTCATTTTACACTCCGAAATGCACACGGAGCTGGCTTTTGATGCTCCAGCGCGAGAAAGTTCCGTCGCTAAAGATAATGAAAATCCGGACGCGGGACTCGAATCATTTGCCTTTTCTCCTAATTCAGACAATATCCGTCAAGTTTAGTGAAGTTTCTGAAATATAATTTCAAATTATCGTTTCCCGCCCCTAGATACAACTGGAAATTGCGTTTGCTCCCCTGAGCCGGCAAGTTCAGTCCCTGGAAGGGACATTAGAGTCGTCTGGCATTAGCCGGCAAAGTTACAGGAATTTCTAAAATTCGATTTCAAACTCTTGTTCCCCATCTCGAATTACAACAGAAACGCACTTTTCCCGCACCAAGACATTAAGGGTCAGCTCTTGCCACAGTTTGCGTAATAAATGGTCGTCCAGAATTATATCCTGCAAAGTTACAGTTATTTTTCAGACTGGATATCAGATTCGGATTATACATTTTAAAGTACGCTAGGGTCCAAGTCTTCACGATTCAAGGCTTTTAATGTAAGCCCCTGTTATGATGTGTCTAAAATACGGCCGGCCGGCTTTATCCGGCAAAGTTACGGTTATTTCTGGAAACTAACTCGAAAATCGGATTCCACACCCCGAAATACGCCAGGCACTTAATTTTCGTGCATTTTGGTTTGCAATATCTGCTTCCACAACACATGAGCAATGCCACATTTTGCGATTATTCCTTCACGGGCAACGTTTTTTCCGGATTCTTCACATTTTCGGCAATAAAAAAATTATGGCGTGATTAATTGCAATAAAAACCATCCTATGTTTTAAGTTGGACAAAATGACACACAGTATGCAAAATTAGATTATGATCGGTTGAGTAGTTTCGGAGTCCATTGCGGACAAACACTGTGTGTGTGACACGTATATTTTATATATAAAGATATATATATATAAGCACCACATAGCTTATGTTTTCATTTGCTTCTTCTAGAAATATTATTATTTAAAAATTAGTATAATAGCCACATTCAAAAAGTTACTTGTAAAACTTTTTTTAGAGTTTTAATTTCCCCTTTTTGAGTCGTACTACATTGCGGCATTATTATCTTTCTATAAATTGGGTGTAAATAACGCATTTCCAGTATAAAACTGCAACTATGGTAATTTGTAATTGATATATACATATATATTGAATCATTCACGTATAAAATGATTATTCCATGATTAGTATGCTTAACTGGAAATACTAAAGATATATATATATATATATATATATATTGAATGTAGAGTTCTGTATTCAAATTAGGAACTGATATTTTTTTATTAAAAAGCATATAAGTAACTTAAGATTCAATAACATCTTTAAAATATAAATCATTTTTAAAACTACTTCAGAAATAATAATAAAATGCTAATAAAGGAATAATTTAACTTTATTTTATTAGTTTTCTATTCTGTGGTATACACAGTCCTTTTAATTTAATTTATTTTTTTAAATAATAAAATCCCACTATATGTTCTTCTCAGTTAATAACCCGTAATTTACCCGTTTTCAGTACATAACGGTCCCCTCTATGCTACTCATTTATCGGTAATTAGAGCTGACATGGTTGTGTGTGTAGTTACAAGTCGTTTTAATTTGGTCTGTCGTTCCTTGTGCTCAATAAATGGATGTTGAAAACTTAATGATATTATACAGGGAGTTCAAAATCTAATGATGCCAATATTGCAAAATATTTGCTTTTATAGAGATTTCTATTGTAGAAGTGAAAGTGCTGTACTGTTTTAATGTTATTAAAGTGTTTTGTGTTATTGTAGTAATATTATAATGCTTTATTTATTGTAATGGTTTTAAATGCATTAGGAAATGGAAATAAAACAATAACAAAAGAGATACAAAAATAGTATAAATTTATTGTTTTGTGTCCTTTAAATCCAATAATAAAGCAACTAGTGATATCTAAGTTATATATTGTTTGGTTTATAGTTTTTAATGATTTATTTCATAGTTAAAAATGAATGGAAGTTTATTGAACATTTTTGTTAAAGTATACCTAAAAAAACAACTGTTGGAGATAGTGAAAATCCCCTTAAAAAAATCTTTTCTCTTGAAATTTTTGAGATTGTCTGAATATTTTAATAAATATCATTCAAACAATCAGTGGAGGAGGGAAAGTAATTAAAACGTTATCGCTATTTACTTATTAATTTTCTGTCATTTTTAAAATAATTCAATTGCGAAATGCATTGCTTATAATATAACGAGTTCTAATAAAAACAGCGATTACTTAATCATTTTTCTTTTACATATTTAATTTTCTACTATTATTTAAAAAAAGAACAACTTATAAAATCAAAATTAAATAAATAAGATCTTACCTTTTTCAAAGTTTATTCGGAGTCTCAAAATCACAGATCGTTCCTACAGAAAAAATATGATACACCTTTTTCACCACAAAAAAGTAACAGTTTGTTTATTTAGACATGAATGATCCAATTGGGTGCTGGCTTAACAGTAATACAATGGAGGGATTTTTAGTATTAGGTTTTCTTGGTCATAAAATGTCCTGAATGGCTTAGAATGGAAACATCATTTACCTACCTAAATATGTAATTCAGTTTTTACTGAACATAGTTCAAAATACTTTAGATATGTTGTGTTAAAAACTATCTATTTGGAAATGTTAATGCTTATTTCTAAAATGGGAAATTTTGCTGGAAAAAAAAAATTACCTTATATAAAAATTTAATGTAATCAGATTTTGCATCTGATTTAGTTACACCTTCTGTAAAAATTTCCAATAAAAGTTATAATATTTGTAACGGAATTTAATTAATAGAATTATATAAGAGCTCTCTCTATAACACATGAATTACGTATTTCAATAACATATAAATTACATTTTCCTAGAGGTTGAAATAGTTGTATTTTCAACAATACTCACTACTAAGTCACGTAACTGCTGTATGCAAAAACTTTGATTATGTACTGTTGAAATGATCGAGGAAAAGTCTTGACTCCTTAAACTTCGTCAGAAATCTATTGAGCTAATTTTCTAAGCTTTTAAGATAGACGCGCTGTAGAAACAAAATTCAACGAACAAAAATAATAATTCAAACTTTGTTTCACACTGTAAGAACAAAAAATCTGGTATGATTTGCTTACTTCATGAGGAGGCTTTTAGAAAGCCATAATTAGCCTAAAAATAGCCTAAGTTTACCTCGTTCTATCGATTATTTCATTTTTTCTTCTACTATTTCAATAAAAGCATATTTATAAGATTTATTATATAACATTCTTTATTAAATTACTCTTCCATTAATTTATAATTTTATGGTATTAGTAAAAGAAAAAAAAAATAAGTGAGCAACGTCAAAAATTCCGAAAATGCATTTTCGACTGAAATACATTCATTTTTTTTAAAAAAATATAATACAAAATCACATCAAACATTGATTGTTTTGTTTTCATTTGAAGAAAAATTTACTTTATGAGTTTTGCATTATCAAATGTGATCAGAAATAGTTTTCTGACATGTCGTAAAACTCGTATATTCCTTAATAATTTCTAAAAGCAGAGCGTCACGCTATTTCTAAATTAAAGTAAATCATAATGGAAAGCATTTGCAAAATGTGGAAACACATTCAGAAAAAAAAATAGAAAAGCAAAGGTGTTTCATTAATGTTATGACTAATGTTAGCATTTATCTTAAACTGAAAAATAAAAACCTAAAAAGGTTCCGGAATCCATTCATTTGAATATTGATAATGAATGTTTAATATATACTAAGCCTAAACGTGTTCTAAGCTGTTTAAGTATATATTTGCTCTTCATTTCATAACACAAAATAATCCCCAGGTTTTTAAATTTTATATTTATAATGATAATGGCATTGTACATTAATGCATGAAAAGAAGCTAAACAGGAAATTACTACAGAGTTGTGTGAAAGAAGAGAAAATTTTAAGTATATTGAGTTTAACACATATTCACATATTGCAAATGATAACAAACAAGGCTGAGTCACGTAATCACCATCATTATTATGTGACCTGGATAATCACACTTTGACGTACGGACAGCAGTTAGACGGCATGGGAGGGAGTTAATAAGATTAAGAAAGGTCTTTTCTCAGTAAGTCTGACAACATCACTGAGTACATAGTGACTTACCCATACTGTAATCGAGATGGGCCCAAATATTCTCTGTTGCTTTCCTGGTATTTCGAGGATAAGTGAAATACTTTGAAGTCTGTGTCGTATTTCTTTTAACAATCGTAGATAAATCTAGACGTATGGCATAGGGTTTAGTACTAATCGGAAAAAATCTTTCATTCTCAGGAAACAGTCAACATGTGTGTGTAAATTTACAATATCGGCAACTATGGACACACAACCTAATATGTTGAATGTACTTTCCACAAATATGGAAGAGCTCAGGCAACGCATTGTAAACATTTCCCACACTATATCATTGGCAGCACAATATTTTCACCATCCAACAATGTTTTTGCACTATATTTGCTCTTCAATGATTTCGTTCGTCGTTTTGTTACATGAACGTTTACCTGTTTGGCATAGCTGAGAATACGATTCATCGGAGGGGAAAAAATGTCACATAGTAGCATCTCAGTTTAGGAACTACCCTGCAAATTGAAACCATTCATTTTCAGTCACCGTCAAATTGACGTTCATCACTCACATCAATGGTTACCCCGCAGTTTCCATTTTGTTTATTCTAATGATTCACTTACTCTGTAAACAACTTTCACTTAACTAACATCTGAGGTTATTTTAATACGAAGGTGGATAAGTGAACCTCGTCTGGTGAAAAAACTGTGGAATATACAATTGAGCTTTGTTATTTAAAATGAATGTAAACGAACTGCCGTAAAGAAAAATGGAGAGTCACAGGAACACTAAAGAGTTTAGAGTAGGAGCAGGCAAATAGCGGCCAGCAAGAAGTTCTTTGCAGCCTGCCAAGACAGTTAAAAGAGTAAAAAGACCGAATAAGTTCTATTTTTTAGATGAACATACACTGCTGGCCACCGTAAATGCAAAACCCTGAAGGAAGCACGCAAATAACATGAAATTTACAACATGCATTAGCGGAGGTGAGATATGCAAATGATTAGAATTTTAGCACAGACACACATCACGCCCGCATGTGGCGCCACCTCAAAGCGCTATTTAAGGCTTGGAGATTTGGACAATTTCAAGTTCGGCAATTGGGTTTTTCTTGTGGGTTTTTCAAAAAAACGATCAGTTATGTCTCGCAGAAAACAGCGATCAGCTTTTGATCAAGTATCCGAGTTCGACAGAGGAAGGGGCAGCTGTGGCCGAGTGGTCTAGGCATCGAATCATGGATAGCGTGTCATGAGTTCGATCCTAGTACCACTAAAGACCCTCCGTGTAGGGATGCGATGCACGTTAAATCTGTCGAGAGCTCAAACGTCCTCCCGTTGGTGTAGTGTGGTAGTTAGGAGAGGGGGTGCCAGCTCAGGTGTCGTCCGCGTCACTTGACCATGGTTCAAAATTACGCGGACCGTCACCAAAAGCTCTCGTGTTGCTAATCAGTGCAACGTTAATATTCTCACACTCGACAGAGGAAGGATAGAGGCCTACCGAGATTGTGGATTACCTTTCAAGGAAATCGGTAGTCGTATTGGACGAAACCAAACAACTGTAATGCGGATATGGGACCGTTGGATACAGGAGGGTACGACGGACCGACTTGGTCGATCGCATCCACCTCAGAGCACCACTTCACGTGAGGACGGGCAAATTGGGCTCATGTCAGTGAAGGATCGCTCACTCACATCACGAACCATAGCACAGCACATTGAGCCTGTAACGCATCATTCAGTGTCTGCACGTACCAGTCGACGCCGTTTACAGCAGAGTGGTCTGTCTGCAAGAGGTCTATTGCTTGGTCTACCCTTGACGAAGAACCACAGACGTCTCCGCCGCCAATGGTGCGATGAAAGAAGGATGTGGGCGGCAGAATGGAATGAAGTTGTCTTTATTGACGAGTCAAGCATCTGTCTGCAACAGCACGATGGTCGGATTCGAGTCTGGAGATACCGTGGAGGGAGGATGCTGAACAGCTGCGTTATGCACCACCACACTAGTCCTGCACCGGGTATTATGGTATGGGGCGGTATTGGATATCACTCTCGCACTCATCTAGTACGCATTGCCGGTACTTTAAACAGCCAGCGCTAAATCTCTGAGGTGTTGAAGCCAGTTGTCCTTCCTTACCTTCAGGGCTTGGCCACGGTCATATTTCAACAGGATAATGCGCAACCACACGTGGCACGTATTGTCCAAATGTTCTCCGTCAATAACCAAATTGAATTGCTTCCCTGGCTGGCTCGCTCTCCGGATCTTTCGCCGAAAGAAAATATGTGGTCCATGGTTGCTCAATGATTTACCCAAATTACACCCCCAGCTACCACACCAGATCAACTTTGGTAACGTGTGGAAGCTGCTTTGTCTGCTGTACCCCAAGAACGCATCCAAAGTCTCTTTGAATCAATGCCGAGGCGTGTGGCAGCAGTGATCTCCAACAATGGCGGCTACTCTGGCTACTGATTCTGGCAGGAACCACACTTCACAGAAGTCTATAAATTGAAACATTTTATACTTGGTCAACATATTATCTACAAAATAAGTTTTGTTAAAATAAATAAAGAACAGTAAGAAATAAATTTTTGAATAAATATTTAACATTAATTAATAAAAATTATTAATAACAAATACTAGACAAAGTAATAAGTACTACATACATGGGATTATAATCGATCGAAAAAAATCATGGGCTATGGAAAAAGATTTGGAACCGTGGACCCTCACCCCCTTGGTATGAGCCACTGGTGCTGGGTGGACCACACCTTGAAAAAATTAGAAGCAGACCTTATCCTGGAAAAGTCTGGCCACTCCTGCTCTACAACTTTGTACATCACTTTTTTCCTTATCTCGTTCTGTTTTCCACAGTTTACCACCAGGTAGTGCAGTAGATCGTTTTATTCAGAAGCGCATAATATTTCACAATATCTAGACACCACTTTTATGAATATAGCAACAGCTGTTCTGAAGTTAAGAGGTTTGTAAGGGCCTTTAGTGGTCATACTGTACAGGCGCACTCCACATACTTTATCAGTGTGCGATGTTCTTTATAGAAAATAGTGAATTAAGGAGAAATTACTGTTGAGATTGAAAATAAATATCAAGAAGATTTTGCTAAAAGTAAGTTAAAGATTTATTCAAAGCTTTACATTAAAATTTGGAAGGCGCTTAGCATCGGATGTTATGTTTTATATTGCATATGCAGAAAAAATTCAGACTTTTATGAACGAAACTATGAAAAAGGTGATAGAAATTGTAGAATTATTCATAATATCATCTCACAAGAATGATATTTTATGAAAATTATGTTAATTTAGAATTTGGGTTAGAAAAAGAAGACTTGTTTAGACACAAAAACACGTTAGAATAGTTTTTTATTAGGTTTTAGAGATATATAAAATCAACAATTTCAAAAGCCTGTATTAATATTAAAGAGCAACAAATTTTGACAAATGTAGAAGTTAGACACTAAATGCAATTGAAGTAGGTTGGAAGACATTACAGTTCTCTGAGAAAAACTATACAGTCAAAATATGACGCTGATACTCGAAGGAGAATTTCTTATCGGTATTCTTAAGTTGAACTATTGCATATAAAATTTAAAATTTGCAAACAGTATGAAATGTTGTCAGACTCCAAAGAAATTAGTCAGACACTAAATGTTATTTTAGCAGGATTACTTAATTTTGGGAAAAGTATGATACTACTGAAATATTTGTTGATCTTTCATGTTTACCAAATAAAAACTTTTATATTGAACAACATAAAATAAATATGACTTTTTCTTACAAAAAAGACGAATTACTGTTTAAAACTTTTCACTCAGAAGAGAGCACGAAAACTTTGGGGAAAAAATCTAAGTTGTTCAACAGCAATACGTCTCGCAAAATTTTTGAGTAAGATGGTATTCAAACGTAAGTTAATGACCCAACAGAAAATCAGTTATCAAAAATTATAAATTGGTTAAGGCTGAAAATAACAAAATTTTTAATGTAAATACCTATCTGTATTTTAATTAAGTAAGCAATGCTGATATGTTTCCAGGATATCAGGGAAGAAAACATGGTTGAGAATTTAGAAACCTTAATATACATTTGTTCAAAATTAATGTCACAAACATAAAATCTGGGAAAACTGATGAACTATTCAGCGCGTTCCCACGAGGCTACGCACAGATGCAGGTTACAATGTGAAAAAGAATATCGAAACATAACTATATAGAAAATATTTTAATTTAGAATTAAATAAAAGTTTTATCAAAAAGGGGAAAATCATGAATTACAGAAAAAGCATTTAACTTGGAAAAAGTATGGCTTATATGGAGTGGGACCACCATGAACTGCTTTATAAGCCTCACAACACAAGCTGCTATATTGTTTATGATGGTGTCAATAAGTATCTGTGGCGATAAAACCTATTTTTCCAAAAGCGGGATTTTTACTCCCCGGGGAGTCCAGCGATGAGAGCTAACTTGAGAAATGGCTTCTCCTCAACCATTTCTAACATATTCAATGGAATTTTGATCCGGTGACCTCGAAGACCAATCCATACAGCGAATACCAGCTACTTCATGAAATCCATCAACAATGTGAGTTCTATGTGACCGCTCATTTTCGTCCATAAAAGTGTTGTCGGGGCCCATAGCTTTCAGAAAAACTTCATACAGGCTCTCAGGATCTCATCCGTATAGCTCTGTTAGTTGACATTACTCGTATCGAAAATGTACAGGGCTGTACGAAAACCCAACATTATGCCTCCACACACAAGGATTCTCTTGCCACCAAACCGGTCGATTTTTGATACGTAAGAGGGATGACAGAGAGCTCCAATTTCTCTCCAGGTGAAAACTAGACGAGAATCACTCTGTCTGGTACATTTCGACTCATCACTGTGAAGAACAAGCCTCCATTCTTGTAGCGTCCACGACTGATGTTTTCAGCTCCACAATATCCGTTCTTTCCTGCTGAATGCATTCAAAGGGATGCACCAGTCTGGACGCAGTGCGTAAAGGCTAGTCTCTGCAAAATGGCTGTTGGCTGCTTGCTGGGAAATTATTTTTCCAGACACAGCAGTAAGGTCACGAGTAAGCTGTTGAGCCGGTTTCCGCCTATGCTATAGTGTGCTTAATGCCAAAAAACGATCCTGTGCATATGTTTATGCTATGTGGCGATCTTGGACATCCTTCGTGGTATCTGTACCACTTTTTTGGAATTGCGGCCTTTCAGGCCACTTGTAACTATCGACCCTTCCCCATTTCAGACTGGTATCATTCAAGCCTCCCCCCCCCCGGCTCTCCATCTCTAGAAATCACCTAAAAGCTTATGAGACGTCCTTCTCATTGCCAACCGGCTAACTTGTTTGTTTTAATGCAAAATTCCCATATGCTTGAATGGTCTCAATCCAAATAATTATCCAAAAACTAAAGCTAAACAACATCTTTTCCTAAGCAGAAAGTAGATATTGTATACTACACGTTATTCAAAATAAATGGAATACAAATTTTGTCAGTTTTTCTTGACTCATTATGGCAAAATACATGTTTTTGACCTTAATTTTGGACATGAGTATATATATATATATATATATTCAGTCATATCAGATGAGGCTGTTGTAGTAATTAATTTGGTGTTGAATTTAATTTTTTTTTTCATAAGCCGTTTAGATTTTCAACGCTTCAGGTATTTTACAAAATGATATATTTGAAAGAAAATCTTAAAGGCATTGAAACGAAAATAAAGAAAAAATATTAAATATTTGGCCAATAAATGCCTACTTTTATTTAGTCTGTAAGTTATTAGACTGCATTTCAAAACGGAAACGAAACAGATTTCACTCGTTGGTCTTTTCCTCCACCAATCTCTGTCTGCGCATATATTACTTCCTCCATTATTAAATTAAATCAGTTTGACATCAAAAAGATTTAAAAGATGTTTTTATTACAATTTGAGGGATAAAATAGACTTTTACGGAAGAGAATTTCTGTAATGAATGGTTTTTTTTTAAATAATGCTGAGTGGAAACTCTCTTGAATATATATTTTTTTGTCATTCTTCACATACAGTACACACTCAAGCAGAATAATTATTCCATCTTGTTTCTGCACTATTTGTACAACTTTGCTGATTATATAGTTCATGAGATAAGATCTTCAAAAGGAATGGGAAAAAACTTTAATTAGCTTTCTCATTTGAATTTTTTCCAACTTTGGTAAGTTTCCGTTCCAGACGAGGAAACTTTGAATGATTTTTTTAATCATACGCGGTGTTGCTTCCTAACTCGTTTTACTTTTTTTTTCATTTTCATCTTATTCTTTTACGTTTTGAATATACTTCCACTTTCAATAAGATCCCCGTGTTGCTTTCATACTGAATTTTAATCTTTGAATTCAAATCTGTATCACGTCCTCTTCCTGAGCTAAAAAATCAAGCTGGAGTATAATAAGGATATTTTTATTCATACTATAAAACTGTTTTTATTCTTAGCGTTAACAAAAATGGTAAGGACTGCCAGTTAAAATTCGATATGCATTCAAATTCAGAAAGTTTTCATTTCTTATAAAAATCTTTAGCTGTACTTTCGCAATTTCAGAAGAGGAGCATCATATTTTGAAAGATATTACGGAACCACAATAGTTGAATTCGGACCAATCTTTTATTAATAGCTTCAGAAAAGAATACTTGGCTCTTGTTCAGGTTGTACCTTTTTCTTATACAGTTTTATAGATTTTACTGACGTTTAATAAATCTAAGTACATCTTTACGCTAATAAGTAATCTTGTGTGCTGTTATAAAAAAAACTCTTCTTTAGTTCAAAGGAAAAATAACTATCGAAGGAACTGATTTTTTGGATAACTTTTAAATAATGTGTCAATAGAAAATCCCATAATATTTTAAATTGTTAATCTAAGTGTTCTAAAAAATATTCAAATTGTTCAAAATGTTCATTACTCTAGGGATTTGATCTCTCCAGAAGTATTAAAAGCGTATATAAGCACATATATCAATATATATGTATATATATCTATATATATAGTCAAAATTTCTCTACGATATATATATATATATTCCTTATTGCGCATATATAACTCTACGCTTCTGTAAGATTTTCCTTGGACATCGTGTTCCGGACCTCCGCATATATTCTGAATAATAATTAGAAAAACAGTATATATATATACCGATTATAAATTATTTATATACATTATTTATTGTGTCAATAAAGTATTACGCACATAAACTTGATAAATTTCCTATGTGCAGTAGATAGAATTAATATGTTATACGCAATTTCTTACAATCTTACAAAAATGTAAATGAATCGCGGAGAGCAATGAATATTTTCAGGGCAATTTTTAATCTAATATTTTAATATTTTTAAAAAATTCGAAATTTTTCCCTTTTAATTTGTAGTTAAAAGTTTTTCAAAAACCAAGAACCGAATTATGTTGTTTTCTTCTCTTACCTTCCCTTAATTTGTGAGTACAAAAATTATAATATATATATATGTCTTCAAAAATAATTAATTAATGTTACACAAATTATTTTTTTAAATATTGATTTAACAAAAGGAAATAAAAAATTCTTAACGCAGTTTCTGATGTTGTGACAGTTGAGTTCTTCCTAACGGAAAGGAACATAAAACGTACAATATATTTCATAAGAAAATTATTTGCTCACATATGTGAAATTAAAAAAAAAAAACTTGTTTATTTTGGAACACATTTCTTAAAAAATATTTTAATCTTCTGTGTACAGCAAAATTATGCATTGCAAACAGGATGTAAGTAACATAACGTACAACTTGAAATAGAATTCCTATATTTGAAAACAAGAACATGTGACATTCTTTATGAAAACATTTACTTTAAAATGGAATGTCTATTTTAGGGGGGGGGGGTCAACTTACCATTGCCAAAATTTCAGTGATTAAAAATATTTTAAAACATATAAAAAGAAAGCCCAACAAATTATTTTACTTCATTGAAAACTCTTACTAAAGGAGAACTAAGTTATTTGGATAAAAATGCAACTATTTAAGGAAAGTTTTAATAGCATGAGGCAATTAAACCAATAAAATCTCAAAGGAATTTTACATGTATTTTTTGATAGTTCGTAAATTTCTTAGCTGTTGTTACCTGAATGTAAAATACATCGGATATTGTATAGAACTATTTAAAAGAGTTAAATTTAAAATTAATGTTAATTATTCATTAAAGCTGTAAAAGAATATCATTTAAAGCATATTTGTTATTAGAAATGCATAAATAAATTGTGAAGGAAAATCTTAAAATTAAGAAGAAAAGCAGAATAAAATAATTTTCATTACTTGTTGTTCCAAAAAAATTGTTTGTTTTATTTCAGATGGCTTTCAAATTTGTAAGCTACTTTTTTTTTCACTGAAATCTCGTAGGAAAATGAATCAATGATATTTAAGTTAGAGCTACCTATACAGAAAATTATTAACATAATTTTTATAAAAAATAAAAGCAATTTAATTTTTATTTAAATTATTCCCACATACATTTCTTTTTTTTCCCATCTGAACTCTCTTTTTATATTTATGCTACATTAAAACCTTATATTTCTTTTTTGCTTTTTTTTAAAAGTGAAAGTTTGAACTCAATTTTTCTTCTCACTTTTCAATTAGTTTATCTTTTATTGTCTTAAAAACTCGAATTTCAATTGCACTGCAATGACCATCAATATCCAGTTTGGTATTTGTGATTTTTCTATTTTCGATGCAGTTTAATTACTGTCCGTTTAGATGCTGGTTTACTAAATTCTCCATGAGTTTTTTTTATTATTATTTCATGCTGAATAACAAAAATCCAGATTCTCTGAAATCTAGAATACTGCAGCAAAAATACTTTTTTTTCCCGAACTTTTATTCAAGCAATGACTGTGACAATTTTCCACATCTTTTGCTTACGTTTCCTTTTTCATGGAGAGACAAAACTTTCATTTAAAAATTTTAATTAAAACTTTGCATTCGCGAACATCTAATGGAAAATTAATACGAGTGAAAATCATAAGAATAAAAAGAGAAAAAAGTTGAAAAAAGAAACTTTTTCCACTTTTGTTCTTTTCTGAAAGAAACTGAAAGAATCCAGCAGAAGAAATGAAGCTGTTCACTTCCTTGCAACATCATATCTCTAAGCCGAACGATCGTTAACGTTATTAGCTTCTGAAGCGGAGATATTTTCTTCCTTTCCTCAAGGATCTAATTAAACTTTTAGTATTGTTTTTTTAGTTTTCCGTGATGATTTAATTTGCAATATGGTCGCGTAATTCTAAAACGTGATTTCTTGGTTAAAAAAAAAATTAAAAAATAATGCATATTTTGTGTTGCGTAATGCGAGGGACTAAACGCATGAAATATTTCGAAGTAATGCTATATTGAACAATTCTGAATGTGAACTAAATACTGAAATCAATGAAATGAAATTTTAAGTTCTAAATCAGTTTATGTATTTGTAAATTTAATTCACGATTTCCCACACACACAGAACTATTGTTTTATTATTTTCTTCTTTTAGAGCCTAACACATCTGAAAACATTTTATTATTTTCTAACTTAATTGAATTTGCAGTATAATTTTGCATAACATAATTTGAATTCTTTGTTTTAAAAATCACAATAAGAATAAGAATAATGCTCTAGTGTTAATTTTAATATTTGTACATTAGGGTGCAGGTCGTGGTTATATGAGTAAAAAAAAGATGTCTTTAATCGAAATATCCCTTCGTGGACAAAATATTCTGTGGTATAAAGATTAAGAGAAACACACAGAATTTTAAAAAATAATTTCAAAATTTAATATTACCAAAAGAGAGATTAAATTTTCGAAAAAAATAGAAAAAAGACAATTTTTTTGGTTACATGAATTTAGAATCAAAATAAAATTATTTTCTTTAATATAAATAACCAAAATCGATGATTATTGATAGGTGAGTCTTAAAACAAAATGTGCGAAAAAAAATCAAAGTGAAAAACAAAAAACACAAATGAAAAACAACATGTACATTGCAATACTTTCTCTATGCCGAACTCTCTCTCCCAGTACCGTCGAGTCAGTCCTAACCAAGCTTATTCCGTCTTCTGCATTAATGCTCACTGAAATTTCGACAGTAGGTTTTATTGAATATTTAATACTAATGAAGCTGTTTAATGTACTTTATATGTTTTTTTCTTTCTTGTTACTGTTTTGTATGCATTCTCTCATCGCAATAAATGTTAAAAAGTACTAAAATGCCTGTTTTATTTATCAAAATTTGAGTTTTTATCACATATATAGCTCAAATAACTAAAATTAATTTACCTTGTGACAGTACTTAACATCAAAATTAATTTTTTATTTAATTTTTTCCCTTTTTCTATGTACTAGAAGACATCTTTTCCCCATAGATAAGTTAGAAAATTCTAAAAAAAAATGATTGACTTTAATGTATATACAGTAGTACCTCCTTCCACGAACACCTTGCAGAGGCGGTTTTGTCGGGACGATAATGTTCTATTACAAGCAGTGCTGTTGAGTTCACTGATATTTGCTCCTAATGAAGGCGGCGTTAAAACGAGCTGGAAAACTGCTGGGGCGCAGGTGCTGTTAAGGCTGTTGGAATTGGAGTGAGTGTTGGAGTTAGAGTCATGCCTCTGCGTTGGAGTCGCTCTCTGTCTTTTCTCGCGATTCCAAAGTCTCTTTCAAGGTGGAATACGTCCCGCCCACGAAAGTGACACGTGATGCACAATTACTTCTGTTTGAACGTATTCAGGAAAACCATTCTGTTATTGTTCCAAGTCCCCCTTCGCGCGGTATACTTTGAAAGCGGCATCTGGCGTGGGAACAGCGCCGGCACCTTACTGTCAGCTATATCAAAGGAAGTCAGAGGTTGACTTCTCTTAGGGAATCAATCACCTGTGTGTCCACCCTGAGATACTTTCCCTCGAGAAACTGCTTGACTGTTGAGACGTCATTCGTTCGCGACAGGAATTGGGTCTTTGATGAACACCACTTCAACCTCTTTTTAAGGAACAACTGTGTTCTGTCTTTGTATTGTTGTGTATTTACCTTTTGTTTAGGAACTCTGTATTTAAAAAACATTGAAAAAGTTCAAAAAAAAATAAGACAGATAGAAATTTTAATAGAAATAGAAACTATTTTAGTTACAAATCTTCTAAGGTATTAAAAGCTAGAGTTTTTTTTTTCTTGTGTGGGTGTGTTCAGAAAAATATACTACATACTCCTATCAAATGCTTTTAGCTCTTAAAAAAGAATTGAAAAGATATGTGTGGCATAATAAATAGCTCCAACCTCAATTTATCTACACCTCGGTTTTAGACAGATCAAAATATACCATATTAAAGTGATTACATATAGTAGGGGTCCTTCTGTTTCTTTAGTTTCCATTGGGAAAAAAACGTTGACTTTGTAAATCTTAATTATTTTACAAAAGGTATTTATTAATTAATGACAACTGAAATAATGCTTTCAAAAGTAAATTCATTTTAATACCTTAACAAGTTTTAAGGCAATCGAAAAGAGGGATCAAAGGGGAAGAAATTATGAGGAGACTGGATCACCCGCAATTGCAAAGGATCCTACAATGTGTGAATTAAATTTTTATTATTCTTAGTTCTTGTTAAATCTAAAGAGCAAAAGAAAGATAGCTTTGTATCTGCGTATTACTTTTGCATACGTCGCCAGTTTTCAAAGAGAGAGAGAGAGAGAGATTAACATTAAAAAAAATATCCGATGTATTTCATGCTGCAAAATTGAAAAGCTTTGTCTGAGGCTTAGGGCAGAAAAATTTTAAATAAGTATAAACCAAGTAGAGAAGAAAAAAAAGTACAATACACATATTGCTAATTTAAATTAGTATTCTAAGATTATAAATCAAATACTAGTCTAAATACTAGTCTAAAATATAATAACAGTCTTGATAATTGTCTAAAATGTTAAAAACGGAAATGATGTAAATTATGAACAAGTATACATTTCAAGTTAACTCTGTTAACCAAATGTGATTCCAGCATATTTACTATCTTGAGAATATGCTCAATCATTATTTCATTTCAATTAGGAGAGTTATATTTTTGTAAGAGTACAATAAATCTAATAGTTTACGAAAAGCATCTATCGGTTTATAATACAGGTTTTGGTTCTACTCACTGATTTTCCCCCCAACACAGTGTTTAAAGTATCCATTTAAGATTTAATTATAGCTACTTATTCATTAAGATTAATTTAATTATATATATATATATATATATATATTTAAGTACATTAGAATTTGTGAAGAGTTATTTGGCACTGCTAAATATGAGAGACGAATGTTGTCACTTATTGGTCTAGGGTTGAGAGAAGAGAGTTGAAAAAAAATTACTTAAAACTCTGCCTTTCCATTAGGTAATAAAGCTCTTAAAAATCAGAGAGATGTTTTCAAAACATTATGTTGGTATAGCTACACCTTCAGAGATATTTTAAGAAATACATAGTTCTTAGGTATTGTAGTAATCGAATAATTGCGCTGTATATCTTCAAAAGTATTACATTCTAAAAAATGTAACTGACTGATGTTTTACAACTTCATGTTTTAATTCAGTAGAATTCTTAAAACAATTAAAGCATATTTTCAGTCGCCTAAACCTTGTAACTATGGGCATGATACACCCATGAGTTTTAAATAAGTACGTATTTGTTTAAAATTCACGTTCTTAAATTTCTCTCTACCAACGAGAACAATTACTTCAAAATACTCCATGCGTGCTCATGCGAAGTAAAAATTATATTCCAAAAGTAATAACAAATAAGCACTTGCGTGGAATCGTCCCATTTATTTGAAATCGAGAAAATGAATAATTTTTGCAAAGACCAAAACCACGCATGTTTCGAATCAACTGAACAACTGTTTAAAAATTAAACGTTCAATCACGACCAGCCATTGAGCAATTCCATGTGTGTTTCCTCACATCCAGTAATCATACACTTGTTCAATGGCAATTTATCTGAAATCAACGCAATTGGAGCATTTGATGAAAGTATAAAAAATACAGTACTGAAACCTAAGCAAAAACAGAATCGAAAACTGGTACAGGAAATAAAAAAATACAGACCTAAAACCTTTATAAATAAATGAACTGGTACACTCTCGTCCGAAATTTATATATTATACATTTAACGCAGTGTGAGCCCAATTTAACAAAAACTTTCTCTTCATCGTGCCTGTGAGTAAAATTTTGTCCTTCTCACATCTAAAACTTTTATTGGAATGACCTACCTTTGTTGAATTCCTCACGACATCCGACCATTACAATTCGCTCTATAATGGACTGAAATGCAAGGGGGTGTAAGAATTGAATACCCCCTGCGAAAATTTCTCGGTTTTCCCTTATTAAGTCTGGAACTGTTGCGTGAAGGTTTTCCCTACCACTATTTGCTCAGAGTTCCTTGCGTCAATACAGCAGGACATTTGTGTAAATTTGCATAAAGGAATTGGAGAATGAAGGAGGACTTTTATTCGTCGCAGAGGAGGAAACTTGTATCAAAGATCTCTCGTCTCTATCAAGCTGAAAAATGCCGCTGAATTAATAGAATAATAAAGATATGTGTGGAGAAACATTTGAAAATTTTGTTTCGTGGATTGTTCTTTTGAGGTACTAGTAAATTGTTTATTTTTTCCATGGTTATACTTTATCTTTTACAAAAAAAGAGCAGATTTTTAAAAAAATTTCTAACAAACTATTATGTGATATAATTTAAATTATGGAAATTACCTAGAACATTTGCATTAAAAAGGCATAAGAAGAGAAACACTTCACAATTTTGCTTCAGAGATTTTTTCGGCAGAAAGTACACAAATTTTATTAATTTCGTGCACTAATATTTTTTCCTTTGCACACAAAAATACATTAGTAATGTATAAGTTGTGCTTTTAAACATGAAGATTAATCATTGTAGACTATTATTTTGTTGGAATTTTTTGGAATGATAATAATATTTATAAGAGTCGGTATAGTAATCTTCTGGAGGACTAAGAATTGTAAAGTAATGTAAGTAAGATAAAATTTAATTATTTTATGAGATTCGTTATACATAAACTAAGTAATTAACAAAATTTTAGACTTAGTTTCTAAGTTTTCAAGACTTACACAGCTACTCTACTCTTATTAAAAGTAAATGTCTATTGCAGTTTGATAACCGTTATTCACACATAGGAATAAATGTATAATGTTTGGAAAAGTAAATGCATTGTGAAGGAATCTTAAACAAATGAATCACGGTATTAATATAGCATCAGAAAAACTATAAGCAATGCTTTCTGTTATCGAAATTTTCACTTTTATGTTATGATAATCCTTTTTTAAAGTTCCTGAACAAATAATACCTGAAAATTCTATGGAAAATTTAAAGAAATTATTTCAATATTATGTAAAATTGTAGAGCTATAAATTTTTTTACCGAAACTGTAACTATCACTTAAGATCATAACTTGATATTTTAAAACAAAGATTATTCTACGTTTATAAAACACACGCAAATGTTCTTCAAATTATAATAAACTGACTTTTATATACAAATAAAATTTGTCTAGACTTATTTTATAAATTTTAATATTATGTGTTTTTGATTCATCCAAATAACCAACTGTACACTGCTATAACCAGTTGTCTTTGAAATGAAACGTACATTAAATATATAATACAAATGGTCCATAACTCACAAAGCGCAGCCAATTCTGCCGCAAAATTAAAACTAAGAAAGCTCTTCTAATATCTTCATCGGAATGCTAATGAAAATTATATGCATATTTAACACACTGAAATCTCAATTGTATGTAATCAGTAACATTCTACACTCGAGAAATTTAATGATTATGGCTACCTCTATTATCTATTAAGCACTGCATTCAGCGATCTTGTTTTATCGAGATGGTCCTAATTACATACCATTCCTTCATTTTGATAACAGTATAATAAATTTCACAATTTTCTATAGTCTGCAAGAAAGTATTTATTTATTTTAGATAATGGATTCGCCTTCATCTCTTTCAGTCTTGGTTGAAAATTATTATTCAGAAAATACGTTTTACAGCATTAGGAGGAATTACACGAAAACACAAAGGTATGGAGAATTAAATATATAACTGTTCATTTAATTCTTGAAAGCCTGCATTATACTTTTGATGTAATTTATATGCAATTCAATCGAAAAAATGAAGGTGAAAGATACGTTTATTGTGATAGTTTTATTGCATCTGGCTGTAGATGTAATTTCTCTACTTAAATAATTAACTAGATTTATTTCTTAGAGTAATTGTCACATTTTGTATAATTTTATTAGATTCAACACACACACAAATTTCATACATCCTTAGCGTTCAACGAATAATAGATGCTCAATACTTGTAAAATTGCTTGATTGCTAAAAGTAGAATTTTACAAATCTGCATTTTAATTATTCTCACACATATCACAGAACCTTTTAAAATATGAACTAAACATTTACTCAATGATAAACGAAGTACCAATACTAATAGTTCTTCGAAAGATATACACTATTTTACAGTATAACATAAAAAAGTCATTTTTATTAAGTTAAATTTAAATAAAACTGCACTTCAACTTGTAAGTATGATAATCAATAATTGTCAGTAATGAGTTTAAATATATATATATATATATTTGAGTTGTACCTAACTTTAAAATATCTTTCTTTACTTAGAGAACAGCACTATATTATATATATATATATATATAATCCAAATTTATCTACAAGAGAGAGATGAATAAACATGATTAAAACTGAAAAGAATTTAAATTGCAAGATATTCGGACAACAGAATTTAAAAGGACATATGAAAAATTAAAATAATAGAGTTAAATATAAAAATATAAAAGAATGGATGCTACAGTATTATCAACATTGCTGACTTAGGACAGCTTATATACAAAAAAAATTTATATAAAAGTGGGGTTGAACATGTTTTGTGGCCAGCCAATATATATATATATATATATAATATATAGTGTGTTCTCTTAGTAAAAAATATATCATTTTAAAGTTAGGTATATATATATATATATAATAGTGTTGTTTTTTCAGAAAAATAAATGTCATTTTAAAGTTAGTTACAACTTAAATGCATCGCATGACCCGCCCAGTATCCTAAATCACCTCGCCTAATCTAAGGCCAGCAAACTTTGATACATTAGAGCTAATTTATAAATGAAGCAATACAAACTTTTTAAGAATCCAAAAGAGAGCCTAACTATCATGGAGCCGAAAAAAGAGAACCTAAATAATAAGGAACCTGAAAATGAGAGCCGAATTTTCAAAGAGCCTAAGCTAATTATAAGCATACGCTTGTCCCTTAAGGGGGAGGGCTGTGGTAGTGGTCATGATCAACATTCTCGTGCTCTAATCAATAGGTTTTTTAACTTTTGAATACAATCTTATTCAAAGTAATATTTTACATTTCTTCAGAAACTAAGACCTATGGAAGATTTTTTTTTGTTGTTGTTCAATACAAGAACAACCATTGTAAAAATTTCATAATGGGAATTTAAATTCCAAACTTCTTGAAACAAATTCTGTACTAATAATACTGCAGGTGCTTTATTCTAGAAATTTGTTTACATTAATAATTAAAATTGATTTATAAGTGTATCTCTTTTCCAAAACCATGAGTGCTCTCAAATTAATTTATCCAAATAAGTACAGCTTGCCGGAAATCCCTTTAAGGTATATCTTTCTATAATGAGATTTTACCAATAAATAAGACTTTGACTGCGTTACATATAATTGTAATATTTTCACTGATTCTCAGTAAACCGTGTTAAGGAAAAATAATTTAAAACAGATAAATAAAATATTTAACAACTATGTTAAGCCAGCTAAATATATATATTTATATAAATGCAGGTAATTTATATATATATATATATATATATATGTGCGTGTGTAAATGCTTTTAACAACTTCTACATCTTTAAACCTGTAAAAAAATGCCATCAAACTGCATTTGATATCGAAATTGATATGAGATGCAAATCTAATCAAAAATAACATTTATAATTCCTCAATATTCTTTATTTACAAAAACTTTTATCAAATAAGAAAACCGAAAAGGAAATTGCAAAAGAAAAAAAAAACACCAATATAAAGCATTGGTGTTAACTTCACGTGACAGCAACTCACGGTACAGAGAAAAGTTGTAGAAGCAGATCAACTACTAACTTTTTTTTTTAAACAACCTGGATTTAATGAGGGGGTTTTATTCCTCTTTCGCTCTGCAGTCATTATAAATATCAAACTATTTTTTTTTTACTTTTGAAAAATCTTTTTTTTTTAAATAAAATTCCAGAATTAAATGAAACTTTAAGCAGTGCGATTTTCATTTGTCAATTTTTTCGCGACAGAACCCTGGTGTAAAAGATTGCTATCGCCTCAGTGATTAACGAAGGACAAATGTTTTTAATTTGAAATAGTCATCTTTATCAACAATTAAGAAGAGCATGTAAGGTGCAAAAAATACTAAATAAAAGAGAAGTGAAGTGTTTCCTAAAACATAAAACAACTTTGAATCGTGTGAAAAATTACGCAAGAAGGTTAATTATTTGTCGACACGTAACATTTAATTCCTCTAAGCCCCGTCTCCCGCCTCCCGTTTAGGGTGTCTTTGTGTGATTTATGTTTATAATCTGAAAGGACCGACAAATACGCTCTTTGCGTAATTATCGCTCAGCTTATGAGAAAAGTAATGCTTAGTAGTTCTGGCTCCATAAATTTGTTTCCTAATTTCTCAGTTTTGAGAGAACATTAATTTTAATTCCTTGTTATAGATGTTTCGCTTGATACAGCAACGGAATTTAGTCTCGGTCTGAGATTTTGTTTTGTTTTTTTGCTTCCTTCTGAAGTCATAAATAATCTTGAACGTGACATTGGGAAAGCGTGAAATGGGCTTCGGAAAACTGGAAGTGGCTTGCTTTCAGCAAAACAAATGTAAAATGTCATGAATTAGAGAATTACGAAACTTCAAACAAAACATGCAGCCCAGTGAGATTATATTACTTAAGGGTGTATATAAAATCTAAAAGCTTAAGAAATTCGCATCCCACTAGGTCGATTATTCACTACACATGCAAAAGCCTTGATGTGGAAAATGAAGGAGAGATTCTGAGAGGCTTAAACTGTTATATTTCCAAAGAAACGAATGTTTCTCTGATTTGATAATTAATTTAATTATAGTTATTTTTAGTTAATTACAGAAATTTAGTTGTGATAACTTCCGAATATTAATTTAATTTCGGAGCAATTAGTATGAGCTCTTAAAAATGCCAGTAGAATTCTGAATTCTAACTAAATAATTACCCTTTTCCTTCTGAAACATCCAATCTGTCATTTTTGAAAGACGTCTGAGGCTCCTATGAATAACTCGAAGTGTTTGATTGATTAGGTTTCGCATCTCATTAAGGCTACGCTAAAGGTTTTGGAAAATAGTCCTGGATCAATATCGATGATATGGTGTGGAGGGAAAGCCAAAGAACAATACTTTCTTTTCCATTTTTTTCCTATGGGAATTGGTCAAATTTTGTAGTACGCGAAAAGAAATCCCCAGATAACTGTATGTGAATGTGAACAAATTTTTCAGATCAAAGATTAAGTAGATGTAGTTTACTTAATCTGTTGAATTACAGCCTTAAAATTTTTACGAGTTAAACTTGCAAAAGAAAGAACAGAAAAAGTGATTTTACATTAAAATATCTCAATACGAAATATGATTCTCGAAATACTAGCATATTAATTTTCAACAAAAATTAAAGTTCAAAAGGTCATTCATATTAAGAGGAAAATAACATGACCGGATATAATAATACTACAATGTTTTATTAAAATCTTATGCCTAACACTATAATTATTACATATAAATATAAGAGCTTATATATACATATGCGAGCTTATATGTATGTCCTTTTCGTTTTTGCAAATCAATTTTTGCCGAAGGATATGTAAAAATACCGCGCGACTATGAACTTAGTATTGGAATTTCCCTTATATACTATTAATCTAAAAGTGTCTATGCATTTATACAAAATGCAGAGATTTTCGAAATTGATCAATTATATATATATATATATATCGCAATCTTACTAAATTAAACTTTATGAAGTACTTATTAGCTTTAAAGAAATATATTAATCTTTAATCTAGGTATTAATGTTTTTTTTTTTTTCAATATTCTGTCTCTAAATTGCTTGAAATTCTGAAATACATAAGTGTTCAAACTATATCTGAGTAGTAAATTGACGTACTCTTTTATTTATTTATTTATTCTTTTAAATGCATTTAGAAATATTTAATACGTAATCTGAGTTCAATTACCGAAATGGAAAGATGCAACTTCATTTCCTAAATTGATTGAATGATTATGCAGAAATTTGTGCAAAATCAAGTGTTATTCTAAAAGTGAACCTTTCCTCTTATAAATACAAAAAAAAAAAAAAAAAAATACAAAAATTTAAGAACCTACTTTTTGAGTAATTCAAATAAGACTATATAAAATCAACATCTTTGTACTTAAATTTCTCTGAAATTTTTCATCGATTTCCCCTCAATTTGATTCTGAATGTAAAAAAAAAAGAACGATATCTATAAACTTTGAAGAGAAAACTTCAAAGTTTATAGTATCTTTGTAGAGTGTTAACGGATGCTTTTATGTTGCAAAAGACCCCTATTCCTCTTTGTGGGCTGGTGAGCGAAAGGTTCTTGAAGATATGCTAGTCTTGGCGTTCAAAAAAGCACACAAAAAAGTGTGGACATGAATTTCCTTTTTTGAAGGAAAAGAAAGACGAATAAAATCGGATATCCGAAACGGAAATATATTTTACGATGGGCCATCCTATCTTGACCGCTACTAAACAGAAATTCCCCTTCATGATGTAATACGTGACAAGCCTGGTCTTTTCACTACTCCCGCTGCTCGATTCTGCTTTGAATTATGCATCAACGCCACGCCGATATTTCTGAAGTGTGAATATTGGCCGAAGATTTGAGTCCCTCCATACGTACGTAAAGCCGTAATACAGCCAGTTGCATCATAGACGATAATAGGCGTCACAACCGGAACGGCTTTTACACCCTTAGGCGTCAAAAGGGGTTCGTTGTCAATCCTGCAACCTGCATTCCCATTAAGCACGGATACCACTGACACAATATTCTGTGGAAATCACATGTATTACCGCATGATTCTAACCTCCTAACGCCATCCATCCAACCTAGAATGGCTCGAGGACAATCCCCAGCGAGCAAGTGTTTGCATGATCATTGGCATTCATCGGCGAAGGCACAAACGAGATTGGCTGCTAAATTAAGATGTGTGTGTGTGTTAGTTATTGCACTACCAATGTTTACAGTTGGTATAAAGCCATTGCAAACAAACCTTTAGAGCTTACCAGTGGTTTCATTATGAAGTAGATAACGGATGACAGACGGAATGATATAAAGCGAATGTAAATGTGATTGATAGAGTACAAGCTAAGTAAATTCCAACATGAAAGAGAGGTGTGAAATATATTGTGTTCGAACGAAGATTAATTTCGGGTCGTGGTCTAGAGCCCCAGAGAATGAAACAGTATATGACCGCAAGAGCACAACACGGTTTTGAACTTTAATATTATGAATAGTTTAGTGAATAAGTTCAAGTGAGATTTATTGACTTAGTTATAGAGAGATAATGTAGGATCAAATGTGAATTGCTGAATAAATTAAATTTCTCAGAAGACTGTTGAATGAAAATTGTGTGTTTAGCTTTTTTAATTTAATAATAAATGTTGTAAAATTTATTTAGCTCTATATATTACTATTTATGCGAATTAAATAAATTTAAAATTCGTGATTAAATAAAACACTTTTTTCACAATGAAATTAAAATATTTTCTTTAAAAAAATATAGTCATTGGAAGTTAAGATATGCTAAGATAAGTAGAATTTTAAACTTCAATACAAAATTCACTAAGGAAAAAATCAAACACCATAATTTTAAATTTTAAATCAGTCCTTTTTTTCGAGTTTCGTTTACTTTTTCTCCTTTTTTGCAATGCGGAAAATATACGAATTAAGCGTATATCCAACTTTTTTGCATTAATATTCTATAGCATGAACCATATTTTTCCTTTGATAACATGCATCCCTTTTAATATTTACAAAATCCTAAACATAACTATATCTTAGTGAATTATATTACAAATATTTTTTGGTGTTATGCATGCATAACACATATATCTCCTAGACAGCCTATGTATCATTTGGGATTGACAAAACTTCGTGTTGACTTCTAAGATGCCAAACTTTTATCATAAAATGATGATGTTTGACTTATACTATATTGTTGAAAATATCGTAAAAGTAAAAATACAACTTTCATTGTTGTTTTATTCATTTTTCTAGTTTTATTCTTTACTTATTTCAATATTAATTAATAATATTTCATAATCATTTTCATGAAAAATGCTCAATGAACTATGTGATTTTATTTCATTTGATTTTCTACTGATTTTTTTTCTCTTCCCCAATTTTCAGGTTTTCTCTTATTTGTAGCAATGTTACAAATCTTTTTTATTATAATATTTTGAGAAAATAATTTTAATTCTAGTTTAGAATTCATAAGAAGAATTCTTAATATCATCCTACCAAACTGAGGTTTAAAATTACGAGGCTCATCGAAAATAGCTCTTACGTTGATTTAGTGAATGAGAGCTTATTAACGTTGCACTGTAACGCAACACGAGGGCTATTAGCAGAACTTCCAAGGTAACCAAAATCTCCTGAAAGGCGTTTATGGCTTCAAACCGGTCCTCCGGGTAACACACACACAACCCCTACCACGTTTAATCTTTGTGGAACAAAAATCTTAGTCTACAATTTTTAGAGAAGTGCACGTCAAATTTACGTATTAAAAATTAAAGGTAAATTGAATATATACATACATAACTACAAAATACAAAAATACCAAGCTAATAATAACATTAATAAATATATATAAAAACATATATAGAGCAAGAGAGAGATGGGGGAAAATATCATTCGAGCAATTTTGCAAATACATAAAGAACAAAAGCCCCCTCCCATACAAATGCATCGTACAAACTCAAAAATGGAAATAAATAAATAAAAAATTAACACTGGACAAATTTTTAAAAAAATGTCTATAACGTTCAACATTTCAGCTGACGCCAGCTCTTACTATCGAAACTTTTTCCGTTTAATTTGTCTTTCAGTTTTAAATAAATGATTCAGTTGCAGAAGGAAGATGATTTGTATTAGAACCCAATATTTATTATTTTTAGATATAAAGGAAAGTAGCAGCAGAAAAAAAAATATCGAATTTTATCTGATATATCTCTTTTTTTCCTTTTTAAAACAAGAAATTAATCTCATATGAATATTCGTTTTGTAAACAAAATATCTAAACTCTAATTTATAAGAGGTACTTGCATATCGTCGGGCTCAGTAAGGTGATAATTTTTTACGAAAATGCCGTGGAACACACGGGGAACCCCATCCCCAATACATCCACACATAGACAACTAGATTTTATTTTAAATATATGTTAATTGCATGAGAACGGTCAATGGTTAATTAAAAACTGAACAATATGCATAGAAAAAGAGTTAATATTAGGGGTCAATAAATATTTTTTGATCCTTAGAAAAGGGGTTAGCGTTTGTCCAAAAATTCTCATTTTTTTTTTTTAATTTGACTTAGAAGCAAGGTACAGGCACACATACCTCTTCGCCATCTGAAGTGGCATAAAAAAAGTTTGACTTTTACACATATATCGAAATATATTTATTTCAAAGAAAGGACAATCTCCTTATGAACTTAAAAGGGTTGATTCTAGAAATACGCTATCTTTTCTAAAACTTTTGGGATAATACTTTGAATAAATGGCTTCAAAACACAACAATATTGCATACGTGCTTTCAGGATTCTTTGTAAAAAGTAGATGCCCGTTATACGGTGAATATACCAAAATATAAAAAAAAAATCAGCTTGGAAGCAGAGGTGCTAGTTATAAGCCGGATTTTAAGGTAAGTCAAAATTTTAGTCAGTTTTAAGAATGATGGATAACATTGGAATAAAAAAGAGTTGACAAATACTCTTAGTCAATATAATATTTTTATCTATTAATGAGCATTCACACAGCTAAACTTGATAGTCAAAATGAGCTTCAAGTCCCTTTCATACGAATCAAATTGTGCCGTGTCTAAACATAGCCGAGAATTAGTTTTGAATAGAAATCACTTCGGTTCCTTCACAGGTGGTAAACTAGCACTCCTTATTTTGTGCCACCTTAAGTTCTCAAAAAAAAAAAAAAAAAAAAACACGTTCTTTTTCCCATTATTTGTCTCAACTAAAATGATATTGTGGAAACTGCGTTCTTTACACGGGGCTACTTGTGTACTGAAAATGTACAAAAGTTTTATTGCTTCTTTGGACTCAACCATTGTGCCATCCTTTTTTCCCAACAAAACACCCTTTCCAGTCTACTTTGTGTCTTGCGTAAAAGAAATTATCTCCACTCTTCACACTAGAGATGTAGTAACTGGAAACGAGTTAACCATCACAAAATTGCCGCGAGAGTGCAACCTTTTTAAGTTTACTCAAGAACATATTCCATTTCAATATTTCTATTAACGACTTCAGACCTTCATATCTCGTTCTATTACTTGCCTGTGACATTTTTCATGGTATTCCCCAGCAATTCTCTCCTATCATCTATTATACCTTCACTATCTTCCTCATGTAGCTTAAAGGAGTGGCGTTAATAAGCCATCACTCATATATTTACAACAGGTGTAATAGTAATGACTATTAGCAAAAATGTCACGGTTTCTTCACATCGTAGGGCTTTCTTACCCACAGCAGCGTCATAAAATAGTACCAGAAGTTAGTTAATAGAAGATTGCGTAAGAACCCGCAGCAAAAAAGAATTTTACATTATAAGATATTACATCTACTGCATTTTTTTAAAGTATTTGTTATGAAATTTCAACAATGGAATATTTTAATACAAGTTGACAAATGTAGAAAAAGTTATGATTATGTACACAATAACTTGTGAATGTATTGGAATTAAGAAATTGAACTATACACACACAAAAGTAGAATACATGGGTTTGAAAAGGTATGATTAAAATTACTGGATATACTTTTTGCGTATACTTTGTAGATATACATAGCAGGTGCAACACACATGTTAACATTCTTCTATTATTTTTATGCTCAAAATAAGTAAGATAAACAGTTTTCTTAATGTTTTTTATAAACTTTCATCGTTCATTTTATTTATTTATATTTAAATTTTTAAATCTTTTTAGTATTAATATTTCTTCCATTGTTTTTTGTCAACTGTGAATGATTGAAAATCGGGTATTAAAATTTTCTATGAATGTTTTTCAAGCGTCTTTTATAAATTTTGAAACAAATTTATATATATATATATATATATATATATATAAAATTTTATATTCATATACTATTTCATATAAGAAATCGTAACATGAGAAAAAAAAATTGGCAGCATTTGTCGAAATATCGGTTTTTCAGTAACGGATGAAAAGAGGAAGCCTAACCTTTATATGCAATGGAAGCAGAAAAAGGAAACCGACACAGAAATTTACATAAATCGCAAAGCTCCAGGATTCTTAACTTTATATAAACATGATTGTAATGATTTGAATAAAAGAAATAAAAATATTAAATATTTGATTTTAAACGCCTTATCCCCAATATAATTTTATGACTTTTATCCATTCATTTATTGAAAAATTTTAGAAACACAAATCACTGTGTAGCCGAGATTTAGTTCTTTCTATGAGAGAATTGCTAACATTATCGGCGTTCTCTTATTCCTTTTAGAATGAATGGCATGTTTACTTTGCCTTTCTTTATTTTTATGGCAGGCGGTTGGCATCGTTAAGCATTCTAAAACCACCGCACATTATGATTTCTCTGCGAATTGCAATGTTACACTATTTGTGTGTGAAATCAAACCCTCAGATACGAAAGCAATCGAATGATATGGCTTGCCTTGATTCCCATCCTCCAAAATAGCTATTGAGTTTCCCTTTCTATTACACAGACGGATGAGACAAGTAGAATTTCCCCCAAGGGAACATTCAATGACCGAGCAGTTTGTTCGCATTCCTCGACACGGAATAGTCAATAGTCCTATTAAGGTCCGGCGACATCTGAGGCAAGCCACTGTTTTATCGTCCTTCAAAAGGGTTAACAAAACATCGCCAAATAAGCGCCAAGATAAAATAATTATCGGAATAGCTAAGAATTTTTTTTAAGCATTGAGAAATACTTAGATTATGTACTTAATTTAGTTGCAATTATTATCTTTTAAAATATATATGTCTCTCTAAATATTATTTAATATAAAAAAAGAAAACTAATGAGATCGAATAAATGAAACACAACTGTATCATCAGAGACACATACAGAAAATTAATACATTCAAGATGAGATTCTAAAGATTGTGAAGTATTTTGAGTTGGGCATGAATTTGTAAAAAAATACATTATAAATCAAAGATGTGCATTCTAAAAATATCTTTGAATAATTAGGTATGCTGAAGTTAAAAAGAGAGTTGTATGCTAAACCTTAGATTTTCAAAGCAACAAAATTATATTAATAGCAAATTCTAAAGTAATATTTTGAAAACTTATATTTTAGAAGTGTTATAACATTATAAAATTAGTTATATTAAATGCCATAGGATAATGTACTGAAAATGAAATAATTAATAAATAACTTCTTATATTTTAAGTGCGATTATAATAAAAAAGCTTCTTTTAGGACAGCGTTTTTAAAACTGTAGGGCGGACCCCCCCCCCCGGGGGAGCGTGAAATCCTTACTTGGGGGGCACAAACATATTGAAAAGTTAAAAATAAAACAATTAAAATAAGTATTATAATTTACCGAAAGAAATCAAAAGAAAATACTTTCTAACATAATAAAAATTAAAAATACACATTTACACTGGTCTAAAATACTTATAAATTTATCAGTACTGCACAATGATTTTACAAATTAATTTATGGGTTCGAAATTAAAAACAAGTTTAATAATTACTAGTGCCTCCCATAGGCTTCTGATGTACAAAATATAAAACTTATCTTGATAATTTGTATGGTTTATAACTAAAGTTGTGTAATAGCTTAACGTCAAAGTATGTTTTTATTGTATTCAATATATTGTTATTGTAGGGAGGGGGGCGATGAAAATTATGATTGACGATTGGGCAATAAATACTGAAAGTTTGAGAAGCACTGCCTTAGGTTAATCGAGCTCATAATATTTTTCCAGAAACAATAAGCATCATTATTCAATTGTTAGCTATTATTTTCTTAAATATAAATTAATTATGCATTCAATCATCAATATGGAATGATTGTACTTGCACACACACGCACACATATATATAAACATGAAATAATTCCCTTTCTAAATTTTCTTACGAGGAGATTTATTTAAATCATGTTGGTATTGAACCCTCCAAGACATCGCGTGATATTTAATTTGTTTTTTAGTTTAGTTAACAGGAAACATTCTGCTAACCACAACTTTATTTCATTCAAAAACTGCCACGTTTGGTCATTTAAAAAAAAAAGATGCAATATTGCAGCATCCAATTATTTTGACCAATCACAATATTCATTAATGAAAATCATAAAGTTCTAAAATATGAGATCTCCAGAACGAAAAAAGAAAGCTTTTGTTCCTTGTATTTGCACTTTTTGTGCTGTTGCTGTGTGTTTCTGTCTTATATCAGATAACCAAATTAAAAAATGAGGATTTAAAATACCAAAATGTTTCCTCACCAATCTATTCAACCACTGCCACAAGATAAAGATTATTCCAGTAAAATGTGTTCATTCCCGTGAAATTGTCATATATATATATATATATATATATATATATAATCAAAATTTATCTACAAGAGAGAGATGAATTAACATGATTAAAACACTGAAAGTAATTGTAATTGCAAGATAACCAGACAACAGAATTTAAAAGGAGATATGAAAAATTAAAATAACAGAGTTAAATGTAAAAATATAAAAGAATGGATGCTACAGTATTATCAACATTGCTGACTTAGGACAGCTTATATACAAAAAAATTTCTCTACATAAAAGTGTGGTTGAACATGTTTTTTGGCCAGCCAACCTTCCCTCTTTCTGTTAATAATACCGAGCAAAAACCTATTGGAAATAATGGATGGAAATCTAAATCCATTATGAGAAAAAGGTAACTTACCTAAAAAATTGGATACAAAAATGCAGAGCCCGCGCTAAATCTGAGTACAATAAACAAGTTATTGCCAGGTTCTGGACCCAAACAAAAATTCAAAGGAAAGCAATGGCTGAAAAATAGCACTTAGCAAAAGTATGAAAATAATAGAAGTTATAAAATAAGAATTGTAAACATACTACCATTATCTTAGAGACTCTAAGATTATATGAATTAAAAGTTATAATAAATTTTAAAAAGTAATTTTATCTAAAATTAAAAATTGTGGGTATCTAAAACTATCTAGGAAGAATAATAAATCTATAATAATAACCTGTTAAAACTATGGAAATTTAATCCTTACTATTTAGAATTTCTTTATTCATATATCTATTAATAAAATTAATTGGGTATTTTTGAATTAAACAGTATTTAGTAAAATGTTTATAGTTTTTTATTTTTTTCTGATTTATTTGAAACTAGAAATTTATTGTGTAAATATATATATATATATATATATATATATTATGTTGATGTTGGTTATAGGGTTACAGATTACTAATAATTAACAAAATAAACTGTTTATTTTAACATTAACTAATAAAATGGGGCAAAACAATAACGATATTAAAACATTTAACCACGCGTCGTTGCCTAAACGGCTAAGTTCATTGTTTTGAAATGGTATTCTTTCTCCTTTGTCGTGGGTCTGTGTCTCCGGTCTCTTTTACTCTGTCTCTCCGTGATTGCCTCTCGCCTCCTTTCGAAGCCAGGGGGGTTACGTGTCAGGGGGCATGCATTGGCACCCCTTTACACACACACATACACACACACACATATATATATATAGTGGTGCAAACAAAAGGGGGCTCATGGGTCCGGAGCCCCCTTATATCCCTTGTTTTTTTTCGAACATTATAGTGCGTAAAATTTAATTATGTATTTGTTGTTGAAAATTTATTTTATTAATTAATGCTAATTATTAAATTGTTTTATAACAAAATTTAAAGAATATATTTGACGGCGCATTGAGGTATGTTACAAGAATGGTGGACTTTCGAATCTGTACCCCCCTCCCCTCTTTTGAAAATTTTTTGTGCATGCCACTATATATATATAATTGTGTGTGTCCCTTTGAAATTGGTAATAACGGGTTTAAAATTATTTCATTTGAGTATTCAAATTATTTTGTATATTAAATATAATTTTTCTTCTATCCTACACTTTTAAAAAGAAAGTTATGCCTTCAAAAAAGATAACGGTACAAAACAAGTAATATAAACTTAAAAGAAAACAGTATACGAATTAGTATAAAAATCTATGAATGTTTTGCTAGTATTCAACAACAGGGTTTTATGTAGCTTCTCAGCAGTTTAAACTTTTAAATCTTGGGATTTTTTTAAATAATACTCATAGCCAGTGAAATAGCAAAAATTCAAATTTGGAAATTCTAATATGCTTTCTGATTCAAACGATGTTTTTCACAAAAGTTTTTAACAAAAGAATCAAATATCTTTGCAAACTTTTTCACCATTTTGATACGAAACTTAATCCATATTTCCACTCGATTTATTTCGGATAAAAGTTATTTTCCGCTCACACGGAGTCGAAGAAGCTATTTGCAAATCCCTACATGTCTATTCTATATTTCTGAAATATAAATATTTGTTGAAACACTTTAAAAGAAAAAAAATAATGGATAAAAAAAGCACCATGAAGGATACCTTCTTACTCAGATTCAACTCCACTACATTTCGGATCATATATATATTTTTTAAGCGAATAAAAGGTTTTGAAACGATATAAAAAGAAAAATACAAAAAAGAGCGAAATATCGCCAAACCTTGACGTATCAAACCAACACCAGATGTCTTATTCCGACTAAATCTGTAAACTGCTTCTTTTTTCTGTAATATGCATCAGCTTCTAGCAACAATTTACTCGCAGCTTACGAAGCATTTAAGGTTCATACAAACATAGATGTAGTTGTTAATGCGTAGAGATTTCTTTCATGTTATTTTTTTGTTTTCTGCGTTATATTTTCGTTACATTTATTTAAAAGGGACATAAGTTAAATTATTTGACAAAAATGCTATTTATTAAATAAATTTATCTGCAAATATTCCCAAATGGAGATAATTTAGTAATTTGTTCGTATTTTACCGTATGATATTTTATATTTTTAAATGAGCACTTATTTTTTGTTTAATAATAAGCAAGAAAAGTACAATATTGATATTTCTAAGCAATTTTTCATGTTCACAAGAATCATTACGTT
Organism: Trichonephila clavata; assembly: GCA_019973975.1. Classification (NCBI taxonomy): domain Eukaryota; kingdom Metazoa; phylum Arthropoda; class Arachnida; order Araneae; family Nephilidae; genus Trichonephila; species Trichonephila clavata. The sequence goes on from BMAO01031317.1 coordinate 202,051, forward strand.
GAATAATTATGAATAGCGTTCTTCAAGATTTGAATAAATTGTTTATTCTGTGAGTTAATAATGTGAAGGCTAGATCTTGAATTGATTAAAAAAGAAAAATTAATATTTTGAGAAAACTTTAACTTTCATCAACAAGAAAATGTACTTATTTAAAATACAACCTATATTTGTTTTGTTTGAACTTGCCAGCCAACCTTGTAAATTGATGTTACTTATTTCGGATTTGCAATCAAAATAAGTCTCAAAAAGCACTTTTGATTTGCCATTATAATTTCATGCAATAACTCCAAAGGGTATTATTGCTGTTGCTTGAAAGAATGATATATTTTATGAGAAACTTCTGGTGAATTCTAATGACGTAATCAGTGTTAGAATAATATTACTGTATTTTTTTTTGTTTGAGGTTCATTGAATCGCTTATTGAGATTTGCAAGTGCAATACTTTTATTCCTACTTTCTTTCTCATGGAAAATAACAGTATATCTCAAACACTACTTATTTATCATTTCAAATTTATTCTTTGCATTTTATGCACTCATTTTACTCTCCAAATGCTTAAGATAGGAGTGAATAAAATGTATGACAAAAGATAGAGAGAGCGAGAGATAGAACTGGTTACAAAACATTTAGATTTTCAAATTCAAATTATCTGAAAATGCTCCGTAAATATTTTGTGGTTTTCTTCAGAGTCCGCTTATTGATTGTTTCTTATTATATAGATTTCTATTTGTGTGAAGAATATCTAATTAGTATAACTTACAATACTTTCTGGATATGAAAGATCACTATACACTTACACACACACACACACACACATATATATATATATATAATATTCATTTAGATTTCTCCAGAGGGCTTTTAACTCATAATGGTCTTGAACCCTCCAAGATTTCGAGTTATAATTAATTTCTAGCTTAACCACCAAACGGTAAATATATAACCTTATCTGCAAAAACCAGAAGCTTCAGTGCCCTTAAATCGGGATGATGCATCACCCGCGTATCTGGACGAATTAGAAAAGCCTTCAATTAAAAATAATATGATTTTAACAGCTTCCAGTTGAGCATGGCTATACATAGATGAGATCTCTGGAATGAAGAAAGGTGGTTTTTGTTGTAAACGTCTTGTAAGCCACTCGTGTTGATGTACTGTTTTGTGTGTTTTATGTTTTTGAGTGCTTTTGTACGTCATTTAATATTTTTTTTATTTAAAAGTGCGAAACTTACTCATCCCTCAAGGACTTCAAAAAATTAATTCATTACATCCAACAAAATATCTTATTGCAAGTTAAAACTTGCCTTAAGTCACATTTTCACATATATACAGGTATAAGACAAAAAATTGGAACAAATGTGTAAAAATGAAAATTTTTTATTAGTAAGTGGTTGGGCAACATTTGGCTTGAATGACAACTTGAATTTGACCGGAGATTGACAAATAAAGATCTTGAACAAAGTTCATAGGAATTCGCATCCATTCCCGGTTCAGGTTGGCTCGAGTTCAGATAGAGTATGTGGAGGAGGAAACCGAGTAAGGGACTTTATTCTCTAAAAAAATACACAAACATTCAATGATGTTCAGATAGAGTAACCGGGGACATCATGTTAGATGTTCCACTTCGTCATCATTCTCATCCAACCATGTTTGAAGATAGTGTGACGTGTGAACAGGGGCGTTGTCATCTTGGAACACATGACTTTTTCCCGAAAAGAGACCCTGAAGCAATAGGGGAAGATGATCTACGAGAATGCTTCGATAATTATCGCCTGTAATCATCGCTCCACACCATCACAGAGCCCCTTTATGTTTCACGGCTGGAACCAGGCAATAAACATGAAATGTTTCTGCCAGTGTTCGCCAGACGAAATACGTCTGGTGGTTTGGAATAACATACATGAGGATTCATCAGTCTAGATGACTTGTCCAATTACAGTTGTGTCCAGTTAAAGTGGTATGGGCACCACTGTAGTATCTTCATAGCATTCCACTCCGAAACTAATAATTTTGGAATAGATACTCTACCATGAATGTTCATAGTATACAACTCTCACTGAATAGTTTTCATAGATATGGGTTCTGAAGTTGGGTATTGATCTCCGACGTTATCTTTCGCAGTGTCGTCTCGCGTTTTTCGGATGACTATCCTTCTCAACACCCGTCTATCAAGGCCCTTCAACTTCGATTTTCGCCCACTGTTGCACTTTGCAGAAGACACCTTACCCAGGTTTGGGAATGTTGTTTTGACCCTTGACACTGTGGTCCTTGAAACACCCACGAGGTTGGCTGTTCTGAAAAAAGACGCTTCTCTGCAAAGCGAGTTCCAATTATCATGCATTTTTTCACGTTGTGGATGTCGGACATAACCACGCTTTGCTAGGAACAGAACTTTCTCATACAACTCTCACACTGACAAATGCTTAAATAGTATCTTTCCTTTTGCTGCCACTAGGTGACCCACTGTAGCGACACGTTGCGGCTGTTTATTTAGCAGTCGAAGGATGACTCCTTTTTAAATGGGTTTTCCTATTATTTTGTCCTATACCTGTATATACAATAAAAATGTAGAATATTTTTTTCTTCTTTTATAACAAATCGTAAAATTTTAGGAATACACTTGTTTTAAATATAGTTTTGAGTTTCATTGAAAATGAATAGTCTAATTTTCACATGCACTCGCACATTGTATTTTTTAAGCTATTTTAAGTGGGTTTTTGCTGATGAAAACTTCCTTTGAATTTCAGAAAGGCGAATCATTTTCCCCTATATTTTATAAATTTTTAAGGTAGAAAATACTAAAAAAAGCTGGGTCACGTTTAGACGTAGTCCTACAAATCATATAATCTCAAAACTAAATACCTCGAATGTATATTACACTGTCTCCAACAACTGCAACTCAAGTCAAGTCTTATTTATTTAATTTGGGGAGTTTACACTTTTTATAAACTCTTCAGCAGAGTTTTTATTATTATTTATTTAATAATTATTCTTGCATGATTTGTGTTTAAAAGTGCATCGTTATATTTCAACAGAAAACAAAAAATAATTATGAAAAAAGTAATTACATTACCAGTTTTAGGATTTTTTTTTATAATAATTAATCTATTAAGAATTGAATCACAGTTTTTGTAGATTTTTTAATTTTGACTTTTGTTTACATAATTACTTCATATTATCCAGATAAATCTGTAAGAAATATAATTTCCAAGAATATATATAAATGCTTAGAGAAAATAGCATATTATACTTTATTTACATTCAAATCTTATATACTAAATTTAAATGATAAAATGTATTTATGAAAGCCTAATTTTGTATAATGTGTCTTAGTGACGCAAATGATTTTTCTGTCAATGACTGTACCTAACACAACATAAATATCTAAACAGTCTTTCTATTTCAGTTTATTCAAAATCGTAAGTTTTGGGAAAGAAATTTTTACAGAGAGCAACTTCCTATTCAGAGAAAAGCTTTATTGATAAACCGAACGTTAGTTTCAGAACGTATAAAGTTCGATATAAATTTGCCTGAAATTGCATTGTTTATACAAAGCAGGAACTGGACCAGTAAATGGACCATTGTTGACTGCGAATATATATTTAGCTCCATAAAAATAAGTTCAACTTTATTTGTTTCTATTCAATACACCGATATGTGCATGTCTCTTTTTTTTCCTTATTTCGAAAAAGAAAGCAACCTCGAAGTCCCTGTTTCTTCTCTTTTTGTATGCTCAATAGGTTTTTTTCATTTCTCCGCTTATTTTTCTGTCTTTTTTCTTAGTCCATTATGCATTCCCACTTATACGAAAGAAAGTATTGATAAAAAGTTTTTGCTGCGTTAGCAGTTTTGGGGGCTTGAAAGACTGTGAGTACAGCACGCACGAATATCTGAGTTTCTTTGTGAATTTGCACATGAATCGCCCACGTATTTTGAATTTTTTTGTTCAACACCCCACTGCTATTTTCTACTTTTCATTTCTACTTTTTTCTCTTCCGGTAACATATTAGTGCACTTTAAAAAAAAATAAAAACTCTATTTTTAAAATTTTATATCGAGTGTAAAAATATGGGTATTATCATTGTGAAAAATTGGTTTACTCACAAAAAGAGATTTGAAATTACTTGTATATGCACACGAAATTTTATATTTATGAGCCGTTTATAAAATTTTAATGTAGAAACGATAGTGTCTTGGGTTTTAACATTTAAAAAAAAATATTGGTATGTTTTATTTACTTTGACTTACGCACAATTCTGAAAAAAAAGCATAAATATTATCTTAAAGTCAACCTATGTGATTAAAAAGGCCACTTAAAATTGTGTGCCCATTTTAAGAAACAGGTACAATTTATTAAGAAATGTTTGTTTCAATGTTTTTCACAAAATTTTTGGTTGCCTCTTCTGTATATGTATACCATATGTATATGTATCGTGTATACCATTTAACAGTTTCATGAAATATTTTAAAAAATCAAGAAGATATATCAAAATTTTACTCATACAAAAATGGACCTACACATATGAAATTTGATTTACAAGGGCATCACATTATTTATAGCGATAGTTAGCATGGGTTTAGTGATAGCAGGATTGAAATTCGAAAAATTCTCTTTTTTTTATGAATGCGTATATTGAAAATTTCTTAAGAAAAGTATAAATTCTAAATTAAACTTTTTTTTTTTTGAAAAAATAAGTATTGCTTTGTTTTAAAAACACGTACCAACTTATGTCACAAACATAAATAGCAATAATTAGAGAAATACATTCAAGCATTTAGCACACTACAAAAAAAAAAGGCCTTGGCATTTTAAATGAAGAAAACTTAGTTATTTTCTTTTTTTTATTTATGAGATAAATAAGTTTTAAAAGTTTTTATTTGCAATTGGAATGTGGAGAAATAAAAGCACAAAAGTCATCATAACTCTGGAGTTTTTCTTTAACTTGGAGCTTTTAAATTTTGTGAGATTATAGAAAAATATATATCAAAAATAATTTAGACTAAAAAGTTTGATTTTATCTTTTGACAGATTTTAGTCAATTGATTGATTCTGTATCCCCTTAAAATTTCGTCAGATAACTCTAAGTTTTCGAATGAGATGTAGAAATAAAAACTGTCAAATAAAAGTGAAGACTGAGCTCTCTTGAAAGAAGAAAAGGTTTCTTATTTTTTTTTTTGGGGGGGGGGCCCAGAAAATAGTTTTATTTTTCTCTTTATGTATATATTTTCTTTTAAGTTTACATTACCGTAATTACAAAATAGCTTTGTTGTGTGTGTGTGAAACATACAAAAAATAAAATTAATGTCTGTAAAGAATCAATATTTCTGTTAGAGTTTCTGTTCCATCTATCTTTTTTAGTAGTAGGACTATCCAAACAACTGACACATATATCTTTTGCGTTAGAAAACTATAATTTCGCTCAATTTTTCTTTCAAAACCCCTCTGAATCTTTGCAAATAAAGTTAAACTGAGCTTTGAATTGTCTCTTTCCGAAAGGTGCCATAAAAACTCGATAGCATTAAGATTAGATGGCTAAAATAGCAAAGTACCTCCTTTACTTCTCGCTCAAAAAAGGCTGGCCTTCGTAGATATATGAAAAGTTGACTTCGATATGAGGTAATAAATCCAAGAATGTGTCTGCACCAATAATTGAAATACGTATTCATATTATGTATAAAATCAGTTGCTTTTAAGAGGACATTTTAGAATGCCAACAAATTCAGTGTTAAATTATGCCATGAGATTCAGCTCAGTAGCTTAGAGGTAGCGTACCCACCTCATAAGCCCAAGATTATGGGTTCAATTCCACCTGGAGTAGATGGATTTTTTGGCTACGAAAATCATAGGCATGCATGTCATATGATTATGTGGCATTTGAAAGATCTCTTCAAAATCAATTTGGATCCAGTACTCTCGACAAAATTAAATTCCACCAATATTTAGCATACGACGAGAGCTTGAATTGAATAAATTCAAGTATCAAAAAATTTGTGCTGTGGGAGCCCCACTAAATGTTGCCAAACATGTGAAATGGCTCTCACACTTCCCGCGTGTCTACATAGGCTATACTTCCAGAATGCAGCTCATTGGGAAAAAAATATGTCATGAGTGAGAATTTTTTTTTTTTTTTTTTTTATGCTGGTGGATAACTTAGATTAGTTAAAAACTAGCAAGATTGCAAAAATTGACTTTTAATACAGTATGGAAAAATTCATTCAATTTAATGTGATAAAAGCAAAATTTTTTTTTTGGAAATAGTTTTTCTTTTATGCACATTGATGTAAAATTTCTTAATCAGCTTTGACAATCATCTGAAGGAATTAGAATACATTCGTAGTCTTATAAAAAATTATATCATATTTTTGGAAGATTTCCAAATAACATTCACCTTTAAATTACATGACACACGGAATGTGATTTATTGCAAATAAATCTACTGTATCTCAAGAAATATCTTATTAAGTATTGCGAATATAATCCAATTACACTTGATAAAAATGTCAATAGGAATATAAATAGTTATTGATTGTGTTGCTAATTTTTCTGTTGAATGATTGTCAACTCTTTTATTTATATATTTATCATTTTTCCTTTGCTTTGTTCAAACCTAATAAAGAAATTCAAAATTTTACCTGCAGCTAATAGAGATATTCTTAACGAATAAAAATAAATTTTATGTTGTGGTAAAAATGGAAGCGTATTTGCTGCCGAATTTGAATTATTTAATGCTGATGTCAAATATTTTTTGGTATTGTGTGGTATTGTACAATGTGTGTGTGTGGTTTTAATTTTTCTCTTGGTTACCCACATAAAACAGTTTTGTCAAATTATAATTACTAATTTCCTTCGAGTGATTTATGAAAAAAAGAATAATATTTTTAAAGGAAGAATAAAAATATGTTTTTTTTTTAAAAACTGGTAACATATTGTTTTTTATATTTTTTAAACACGTATCAAATGTTATGACTTTCTTAACTTTTGAAAGCTTTTCAAAAACTTCTAAAAAGTTGTGTGGCCGTGGTAACATTGTGATAATTGTAACAAGACATGGCTGACGTGTCATGAGATACCTTGAAGACATTTTTTTTAAAAAAAATAAGTTATATTGTTTTAATTAATTCATTATATAAAGCATTTTACTCTTAGAGAGGAGAAAAAAACGAATGCCTGCAAAACTATGTCGAGTGTGCTCAAAGCAATAACGATTCACACTAAATGCATATTTTTGTTCAGTATATCCCAGCAAGCTAGCTATAAACATTGATTCCAGCTTCAAATCTTAATATACGCTTATAAAAATAAAACATACTTATTTTATGTATATGTATAAGAGAAAAGCGATTCACTTACTCATCACGATATTTCCGGAACTATTAGACTCACAGACTTAAAATTTCATATGCAAGTTTATTTTGTTGAATAGATATCCGCTAACGATGAGTTTTGGAGAATCAATTTAAAAAGAGGATTGCGGGGTTTTTCGTGGGGGTAAAATATTATTAGACCTACAGATACGAAATTTAGCAAACATGTTTCCTTTGTTGAGCAGAAATCTGCTAAGAATATGTTTTGTGGAAATTAATTCCTAAGGGAAGGTATGGGGGGTATAGAGGAAAAAAATTCTGTTTTTGAACCACTCAACCTACACAGTTGAAATTTTACAAGCAAGCTTCTTCTTTTGTGAAATACAGATCCAATAAGGAGAGTTTTTACTGAAATTGACTTCCAAGGGGTTGCGGGGGTGTTAAAGATAAAAATTTGCATTTTTGAGCTATTAGACATACACATTTGAAATCTGGAAAGCATGTATATTTTGTTTCAGTATAGATCCACAAAAAATGGGTTTCGTGGAAATTATCACTGAGATGTATAGGTAAAAAAAGATGATTTATTTCCCTTTTAAAAATTCAATCTTATCCTTTTTTTGATTAAGAGGCGAGGTCTATAAGAATGTTTTTCAATACAATTGAAATATGAGTGCTAGAACTTAGATATATATGTCTGATGAACTTAGATATGTGTGGATGGCTCAAAATTAGTATATTGTCACATAGTATCATTAAATACTCAGTGAAGCGGGTGGCTAATGGTTAAGTATATATATAATTGATATACTTTAACCGAATCATCTGAAGAATAATTTTTATAACTTTATTCCGAAACTTAATATTAAAAAAATTAGGTATTATTTTTTTTCGTAATATTTTCTCACATTCATTGATCCTAATAATTCTTAATTCAATCTCTTATAAACTTATTCCAGGATCTATTGCAATGACTTTAAACTTATAGCGCTAAATACGAGATATCTCATAATCGGCTATCTTGAAACTTAGCTTTCAACAATATTTCTCGTAATTGGTTGTGAATGTTTTATTTATCTATTCAGTTTCCTGATCCAGTGCATGTTATTTTTAAAAATAATGATTAGTTTTCAGTTTTATTGCAAACATCGGATTTTTTTTTTAATTTTTGGAAATATCTCAGTGTTTTCAAAACGTTTTATAATCTGCTGCAGTTTAATTAGAATTTTAATACAAGCAATACATTTTTAAGAAAGATTTTGATTGAATCAACTATTTGAGTAAAATAAAATAAATACCCGTAATCAGTTTCAAAACTCAAGGATAAATAAATTATGCGGAAAATAAAGCCTATTACATTATAATTGATGCATCAAATACTAATAAGGAAAGGAAATATAGTTTACTCTTAGTTTTTATATTTTACAATCTCCATAATGTATTAATACTATTTATCAAAAACTCTTTAAATTTTAGATTTTGTTTTCGTGTTTATGTATATAGAGTTATGAATTTGTTAAAATGTGACAGTTTAGTGATATCCATATAAATTACGATTAAAAATATTTTCTCTCTGCACTTGTTATTTGTGAAACAATAACACGAAAAATCATGCTACTGCAAAGAGAAATGAAATAATATTATATTCAAAATTATTATAAGCAAATTATGAATTATTAATGCATTAATGTATATGTAATCAAATTTACATTTTAAGTGGATTTTCCTCTAGTGGTTATGGAAAATAAAATTAACAATAAGTAACATAATATTACAAAACTAGTTTTAACCGAACTTAGTGTTTACTTTACCTACGTATATTCTGAGAGTTAAAGAGACCATTATGTTTAATATTATGCAACATTTGAATAGTATAACCATAATAAAGTTGGATTAAAAATAAATGAATTACATCGAATTCGTGATGTATTCAACGACGTAATTTATTTTAAATATCATATAGAGAAAGTAAGTATTCATTCAATTTCTTCTTTACAGAAACAAACATAAGGGAGCTCAAACCAGTCTTTTCAAGATCATAATTATCTACAAAAATGCATACTTTATTTAATAAAGATGATAATATTAAACACACTTATAAATTTATAATAGCACAATGAATAATTAAGACTTCGATTTAAAAATATTTGCATTAAATACAAGCATTTTTTTAAACTACATATTCATAGATTTTAATATTCTGTTTGTTCAAGTATTGCCATAGATTTAAAATGTCCATTACGTAGTAAATGCAATATTTTTAAGTAAATTTACTTTTAATATTCATAAAGTATTTACTTTGTAAAATTCTCTATTTATATAATTTATTTCTAATAATTATTTTCAGCATTTCATTCTATTTCTAAAAACTACTTTTTGTTACATTTTTTAGGAAATTTTATTTAAATTTGGTATATATACATATTTGGTTTTTTCCCCGTGAATAAGTTCATATAATTTAAATCTATATCATCCTTTTTCTCATGTTTTGAGACTGTATTTTGAAAGTATTATATGTTAAATAATATGCAATAGGGCATCTTTAATTATGAAATTCACTTGAAAAATCGTTGGTAGCAAACTATTTGCCTTTAGTACTTAGTTGTATTTATATTACTATATTTGTAGATGGTGTCTCCTCTTTCTGTGTTCATACTTTCTAAATATTTTGCCAACTAAGATAGTGTTTCTGAAGTCCAGTGGCTGAGTGGTTTGTGCATCATGCTTCCACACCACAGGTCTGAGGTTCAAACCCTGGGCTGGGCAAGGTTGACTCAGCCTTTCTTACCCTTAATGGGTCGATAAATTAGTACCAAGCTTGCTCGGGAACTTATCACAATGGTTTTGCGTCAGACTGACCACTTGACCGGAACATCTACTCATGCACCTTAGGGCCCAAGGTAATGTATATTGAGTTGGGCACAGAAGGCCTAAGCCCTCATGGGCTGTTGCGCCACTGAGTTAAGTTTTTTCTCCTAGTTTTTTTAAAATGTACACGAATTTACGGATGTCAAAATGAGTTTATTGTTTAGCGCAAACCATTAAAATCCCATCAATCAATTATATATCTGTAATTTTACTTCGTGTTTATTAAGAAAATTTATGAAAACTTGATTAAGTCAATATAGAAAGCATCTCCAATAATGGTTACCTCCCTTTATATAAAATAACTTGTTCATGATGATGTAATAAATTTATTACGTGCTATCGCAACGATGTCAAATTTCAATATAACTTACTAATTTGGCAGCCCCGATCACATGTGTTGTATGCACTAAATGGGCAGCCATATGCTTCGTTTCATATAATGTCGCCGATATGGTTGCGATAGTACATTATTGCTAGCTGTGGCAGAAAAATTTCGCAAAGATTGCCAGGAAGCTGCCAGAGCTGCAGGTTTATCAAAATCTGAGATTTTAAACAGTGGATATTCATTGGACAATGCAACTTCAGTGACGATTTTAACTGAAGAGGAGCGCCAAGAATGAGTTTTGCGAAAAAAAGAAATTACATGTTACACAGTTACATGTAAATTACAGTTTTACAAGTTGAGCAATGAGTATATGAACAGTTATATAAATTATGTAATAGGGATTGGTCCACCCTTAGGGGGAACGTGACCCCCCTCCTAATTTAGTTTCAAATTCCATAGTTTTCTCCATATTTATTATACAGGTATTCCAAAATGTCATTTAGCGAGGCTATCCACATGCAGCAGTTTTGATTTGAACTTATTATGTTTTATTTTTACTATCATTATTTTGTTTAAATCAGACATATGATCTCCGAGATATATAGCTTGTCTGAAAAGTATATCCACACTTTTTCAATATTGAAATAAAAATAAACTGCTGTTTGTAAAAAATTCAACACCATGAAGGAATTTTCCTAATTAAATGAAATTTAATGCCCAAACGTATTAGTACAAATAAATGACACAATTTTCAAAGAAAAAAAAACAATATTAAGTGTCTGAAATCAGTATTTGGTGTAGCCACCACGCTCTGCAATAATTGCTGCTATACGACGTGGCATGGGGTCAAACATATTTTGAATGTCTGCTTGTCGATGAGAATTTCATATTACTTGTATGTGCAGCAAAAGTTGGTTTTGAAGCTGCAGGACACGAATCACGAACGAGACGTCGATCAAATCCCACACGTGCTCAGTAGCGACAAATCCAGCGAATAAGCAGGCCAGGGAAGAAGTTGTATGTGTTGGGCTGAACGGAAGTCTCCAACAGTCTTTGTAACATGTGGGTGTGCATTATCCCACTGAAAGATAGTTCGAGGATGTCTTGAAGAAAGGAAACGACTAAAGGGCTGTAGCACTTCACAAACGTATTTGTTGCTATTGAGATTACCCTCAATTCGTAGGAAATTGGATCGTCCAGGATACGAAATCACACCCTAAACTATAACTCCGGGTGTCAGGCCAATATGTTGTTCAATAACGCACTCTGGAAGGCAGCGTTCACAGGCATAGCGTCTAACACGAATGCGGCCATCATGGTTCCACAAATTAAAGCGTGATTCGTCTGAAAAGACAAATGTTTCAATCTACTTGCCAGGCTCTGTGCTCATGACCCTATTGCAGACGCAGCCATCGATGGTTTGCTGTGAGGGGGATCCTGCATAAATGAACTATTTCACGCAATCCACGGTGCATCAGACGTCGACGAATTGACAAAGCCGAAATTAGTACACCTGTAGCTGTGGACCAACGTGCTGCCAACTGCCTGGAGGAAGCTGTACGGTCATCCACTGCAATGCGGAGCAGGTGTCGATCGTTGCAAGCTGACGTCATCTACTGCCAGTTTTTCGAGTTGTTTGGTGCTCGTCGATCCACTGCTTCCAAACTCGCATCACTGTGAAACTGTTCCTTTGCACACGAGGTCCTATTTCACGATAGGAAAATCCTCGAAGGCCGCTTATCATCTACGTGTAATTTGTTTGAATTTCTTCTTATTTCGTCGTGGAGGCATACTTAGGTCACACTAAATGTTCGCCACTAACGAGTAATCATTAACTATTTTCGATGTCTCTCTACAGCCCTTTATTTATACGCTTTCGGCCTCGGTTCAGAGGGCACTGCGCACGCCACGCATGTGCGATGGCTCTGAAACTTTACTATTTTATGTACCATCCTATAATTGATATTTGCTTCGAAGTTTATTTAATTCTGATGATTCCTTCATGATGTTGCATTCTTTGCAAGCAGCAGTGTAATGAAAGTAATGAAATGTAAATCATATGTCGCAACGTCCACGCTTTGTAACCTTCTCATCTTAAAATGACTTCATTTGAAGAAAAGCCAATGTTATAGAATGGTTTAACGAATTTATATCTACATCACACTTACAGAATGCAAATGGGCTCATAAGTTTTTAGAAGTCAGAAATGTTTTAGAATCTAAAATTTAGGAAAAGTTGACCGTGTGGGCAAAGTACGGGAAGAGGAGTCCGATACCTTGACCACTTAGATCTCTGGACATAAGCAGTGCCGATTTAAGCTCATTTCGTGCCCTGGGCGCAGAAGATTTGCAGGCCTCCTTGGCACTAGAGGATCGAAATTTATAACCAGAAAATCTGGTTAAGTTCACCATATTCCAGTTTTTAAGGCCCTCTTTGCACGCGTCCCAGAGGCCAAATGGGTAAGCCGGCACTGGACATAACACCTGCCTGTGGAGATGAGTGAAAAACATTGTTTATCATACTTTATTTCGTAACATTGATGAGTTGAAAATAGAAATACAGCGACCATTTAAAATGTTGATCTAGTAATGTTTCATTCAACGTGGCTAGAAATCTCGTATAGACTGGATGCCTTGGGCACAGCTGTTATAGAGCACATTGAAATTATGCAATAAAGCGTTATAAAAAGCTTTAGTATTTTTTTTTATGAAACATAAAAAAACCTTTAGTTAATGTTTTTTTTTTGTGTGCTTATTTGTAATTAATTTTTCAAAATGTATCTATATTTTGCGGACACCCAATATAACAGAACTTATAGATATATGTAAGTAGGTGAATTGGTTTTCCTTTGATTGAAAGTGATGGAGAACTTGCCAAACGTTTATTTCTTTATTCAAATTTTAAGAAATGTAATTAAATAAATGAATAGAAAGAATGTATTATTTTTTAAGATGATGCATAAAATTAAGCAAATGAAATCCTAAAAATATGTGAATCTGGTATATTTCAGCTTTAGAAATGTTCAATACTTCTATACTTAACCCTAATTTATTATATCAGTGCAAAAGCTAAATATTCATTAATTATTATATTCATTAAATATTGTATGTAAAAATATCCAAGTAAAGAGCAGTTGAGAAACTTGAATGCAGTGAATTATTTTTAACGCTAGGAGTAGGGAAAAAAAATCGAAATTTCTGATACATTTATTAAAAAAAAATTAGTTCTCTCCCCCAATTTTAACTTTTGAATAGTTCTCACTAGATAGCGCAGAATCTTCGATACGATTAAACAAAATATTTTACTTCAGCAGAATACAGTTTACATCATTTCTTAAAAAAACTATTAACTCCTACCGGACTGATTCAGAGAGTATTTTCATAAATACTTATTCACGTTATATGTACGGGTTAACTTATATATATATATATATTCTAGGTAAGTCCTTGTGTTGATGTTGTCAATAGATCCTCTTATATTCTCTCTGTTGTAGTACATTGTAATAAAAATATATGCCTTCATATGGACAAATCCTACGAATATATGTATATATGTACACTTAGACTTGGGTTGATGTACTTATATTCTTGGGATTTAGAAGAATAGATAA